>BSBK01004367.1:600000-827500 GCA_027943335.1 Chamaecyparis obtusa
TAGAGGTTGAAAGAAGAAAAGTTGTTGATAAATCTGAAAAAGTGTTCATTCATGAAAGAGGAGATTGTGTATTTGGGATTTGTGATTTCAGCTGATGGTTTTAAAATGGATCCTAAGAAGGTTGAAGCAATTCTGAATTGTCCTGCACCTGAGAGTGCTAGTGAGGTAAGATCATTTCATGGTTTGGAAAGTTTTTACCAAAAGTTCATGAGGAATTTGAGTTCAATATGTAATGCTATGACTGAGACTATGAGAGGAGATAAAAGAGAATTCAAGTGGACACATGGAGCTAATAAAATATTTGAGACTTTGAAGCGGAAGGTTATTGAATTGTCTATTTTGGCATTTCCTGATTTCAATAAGGTATTTCAAGTGGAATGTGATGCAAGTGGTAGTGCAATTGGAGCTATATTGATTCAAGAAGGTAAACCTGTTGCTTTCTTTAGTGAAAAGTTGAATGATGCAAAAAGGAAATATTTTGTGTATGATCAAGAATTATATGCTATTGTTCAAGCACTAAAGAAATGGAGACATTATTTGATACCAAGTGAATTTGTGTTGTATATCGATCAGAACACTTTACAATATTTGGGTAGTCAGAATAAGTTGAATCAGAGACATATGAAATGGGTTGAGTATTTGCAGAGTTATACATTTGTGATAAAGCATAAGAGTGGAGTCACTAACCGAGTTGTTGATGCATTGAGTACAAGGAGATCTTTGATGACTGAGATAGAAATTGAAGTTCTTACCTTTGATAGCATGAGAGATTCTTATGAATTTGATCCTGATTTTTCTAAGTCATGGAGAAAGTGTAAAGCACCTATTCAAGATCAACCGAGTACTAAATGGGACAAATATTTTATGCAAGGAGGTCTGTTGTTTAAAGGTATTTGGGTGTGTATACCAAGAGGAGAAATGAGAACTAAATTGATAAAGGAGAAACATAGTAGTGGTTTGGCTGGACATTTTGGTGTTGATAAGACATTGAATTTTCTTAAGGAGAAATACTTTTGGACATAGTTGTATAAAGATGTTCAGAAATTTGTGAAAAGTTGTGGAATTTGTCAAGTTGCAAAAGGAGTAAGTTAGAATACTGGATTGTATACACTAATTTTTGTTCTTGAGAAAGCTTGGATTGACATCAATATGGATTTTTTTCTTAGCTTACTGAAGACAGTAAGAGGTAATGATTCTATATTTGTTGTTGAGGATAGATTTTCTAAAATGGCACATTTTATACCTTGTAAAAAGACATCAGATGTAGTACATATAGCAGATCTTTTCTTTAATTAAATTGTTAGATTACATGGATTACCGAGGAGTATTATCTCTAACTGAGACAGTAAATTTGTTGGATACTTTTGGAAGACTCTTTGGAGAAATTTTGGCGCCGAGTTGAAATATAGTTCTACATTTCACCCACAAACGGATGGATAGACAAAAGTTGTAAATAGAAGTTTGGGAAATCTTTTGAGATTTTTAGTTGGAGACACACTGAGTAATTGGGATTCTGTGTTGGCACAAGAAGAGTTTGCATACAATAATTCGGTGAATAGGAGTATTGGAAAAACATCTTTTGAGTTTGTAAATGGCATACAACCGAGAGGTATATCTGATTTGAGGGATATTGCTGATGAAAGAAAGAAAAGTGTTGAAGCAGTGAAATTTGCTGACTACATGAAGACATTGCATGAAGATATGAAATATAAGCTGGAGAAAAGTAATTAGAAATATAAAGACAGAGCTGATAGATCAAGAAGACATAAGACTTTTGCAGTTGGTGATGAAGTAATGGTTCATTTGAAGAAAGGCTGATTTCCTATTGGAACATATTGTTGATATTTGTAGCATCGGTTAGATAAATAATATTGATTATATGATTATTATGAGAAATGATTTATTATATATATTCATATATATCAATATATATAATAATTGATATTACTATATACATTGATATATATGTATATATAAAGTTAGATTATAACTATTCTCATAATAACTAAATAGTTAAATTGATAAAATAATAAGAATTATTATTATGTAATTATTAAAGAAATTATATATATATATATATATATATATATATATATATATAATCATAATTGTCATTATATTAATTACATAATAATGAATAGACATGTCCCATGAAGGGACATGTCTCTTCTTGGCTCATTCTTAATATAAATGCAAGATATTGTTGCATTTGGAAAACACATACAATGAGATAGTGCTATTACATTTCCAATGATCCTAAAACCTTAACATGGTATCAGAGCTAAGTTGCAAATGTAAGAGAGTAGTTTATTGATGGTGAATGTGTGACTATCTTAGAAAATACAGTCTCGGTATGAGGACCATATCTCACAAATGTACCATTGGATTTTGCTAAATTTTGGATATGTTTTTGAAAACAAAATTTAGAACAATCTCATTGAAACGATTGGAAATAAAGTGTCTGGTTCAAAAGTTATGACCGAATGTGTACAGGTCTATGCAAAAATCTATAAAAGAGCGAGGTTCCTTCTTTAAAAGCCAAACTGCTTGAAGGGAGATCTAATAAGATTGAAGGTTGTGATAGTGTATAGAACCTTTGGATATTCAAGATATGTCATGTGAAGAATTATGGTAATGTTTGAGAATGATGACATCATTCTGTGAATTAGCATGATATTTTCTATATGGGCTCACCTTACAGACAAAATACTTGAATTTTTATAAAAGATAAGTATTTCAAGTTTTATTAATGCACATATTTTTTGAGTTTGTAATTCATGCTATACTATTGTTTAGTAAAATATTGTATGCTTCTATCATTGGTATTTTCAGTTGAGATAGTTTAGTGAGCTATTTGTAATCTCTCTCTAACATACCTTTAGGATAGAAGTACAAGATAATTGCATTCAAGGGAAAAAGGAATTAATGCTTGCAAATGAATTGATGATTGAGACTAGATGAAAAGGGAGTTTGACATTTCAAAAGAGGTTAAGAAGTTGATAAACTTGAGCTTCAGAGGGAGTAGATGGTTCAGTCAACTTGTGACAATCTTGATCATGTTGATTGAGAGGGAGTGCACTATTGAAGGTGAAACGCTTTCGAGTTAATCTTGATATAATTGATTATTATACTAATGAATCATGAATCTTTTTAATGGGCCTGCCCCCTATGTAAATCATGAGGAAGTGACGACTTCCAAATTATTATCACTTGTATTTGTTAAAGTTATTGGAAGGTGATGATTTTTTAATAACTTTCTATTGTGATAGATATTTTTGTGATCGTAATTGTGGATAGAATCGCCAATGGAGGCAATCCACACCAAAGCTCATGAGTTTGTGAATAGAATCACCAATGGAGGCAATTCACATGAGAGCTTGTGGATAGAATCACCGATGGAGGAAATCCACCCAAAGCTCATGAGTTTGTGAATAGAATCGCCGATGGAGGTAATTCACATGAGAGCTTGTGGATAGAATCACCGATGGAGGCAATCCACACCAAATCTCATGAGTTTGTGGATCGAATCACCAATGGAGGAAATCCACATGAGAGCTTGTGGATTAAATTGTCGATGGAGGCAATCCACCTGAGACTTGTGGATAGAATCACCGATGGAGGCAATCCACCTGAGAACTTGTGGATAGAATCATCGATGGAGGCAATCCAGATATTGAGACTTTGTTTCTATTGACTACATCTTGAGGATGATGCCTTTATTGCTTACATCATATGATTGATGTTGCCAAGTGTCATAAGTGTTGACATTGGATTGATTTATCCTTTCTAGCTATGAGGAAGTGTTGATATTTGTAGCATTGGTCAAATAAATAATATTGACTATATGATTATTATGAGAAATGATTTATTATATATATTCATATATATCAATATATATAATAATTGATATTACTATATGCATTGATATATATGTATATATAAAGTTAGATTATAACTATTCTCATAATAACTAAATAGTTAAATTGATAAAATAAATATTATTATTATTATGTAAATATTAGAGAAATTAATATAATACTCGAGATATTATATATATATATATATATATATATATATATATATATATATATATATATATATATATATATATATATATATATATATATATATATATATATATATATATATATATATATATATATATATATATATATATATATATATATATATATATATATCTATGTATGTATGTATGTATGTATGTATGTATGTATGTATGTATGTATGATCATAATTGTCATTATATTAATTACATAATAATGAATAGACATGTCCCATGAAGGGACATGTCTCTTCTTGGCTCATTCTTAATATAAATGCAAGAGATTGTTGCATTTGGAAAACACATACAATGAGATAGTGCTATTACATTTGCAATGATCCTAAAACCTTAACACATGTGGAAAGCTGAAAATGATGAATTTTGGACCTTGTAAGATACTGAGGAAATTTGATAGTGGAAATGCATATGAGATTGAGTTCCTGATGACATGGATATATCACCTATTTTCAACATTGATGATTTATATGAGTATCATGAACCTAATGAAGAAAGGACAGTAGTGATGGATTATCCTAAGAAATAGATGGAAGAAGTTGAGAAGATTTTGGAGCAAAGAATTGGTAGAAGTAAAAGAGGAAAATAGTATATGGAATATCTGGTAAAGTGGAAGAATAGATCGATTGAAGATAGTGCATGGATTTCACAATCTGAGTTGGATGCAGCTTGGATCATACATGTTTCATGATTTGGAGAATCATTTCAAATAACCCTAGGTGTCTGATGCAGGAGCATCTTGGGTCCTTGGCAATCTTGTGTCACCAAAAAGATGTTTTTAGTTTTTTGTGTTGCTCGATTCCTTCCTTGACCGAGTTGGTTCGGTGTTTCTCAGTTTCCTTTGTTCTCTGGTGTTGGTCGGTTATCTCTTTAGCACTCGATGAATTTTTGTAGTGCTCAATGATGCTTTTCTGGTGCTCGGTTTCCTTTCTTACCAAGTTGTTTATTTTTGGTTTTATGTTGAGGCTGACTTGTGCATTTAATTTGGGTCATAGATTTAATGTTGGTATCTATCATTGGGAAGCATGTGGACCTAGATCTGGTCACTCCTTTCATTGATGGTGGATCTGAAGGCCAACTTGTTTGGTAGCCTCTTGTATAAATATAATTGTTTGGTTAGAGTTTTGGAGTAAGTTTTGGATAGAGGATAGAAGATAGAAGATTAGAGATTGTTGGAAAATCCTCGAATGTTTGAGGACTTATGTGCTTGATTGTAATATCTAGCCTAAATCAAGAAAGCCTTATAGCCTGATATGTATGAATCAATTTGAAGATAATATATGAAAGATATTTGCATTCTCTCTCTCACTTGTTGTGTTGTTGCTTCTGTGTGTGATCTCTGCAAGGTGGAATTGGTTAGGGTGTGCCTTTGGCCCTCTCCCTATCCTCCCTTGCATCAATATCATTGTTAGATTAGATTGCATTCATTTTCATTCAGTTTCTAGATCAATTTCTATAGATTTTTCATCCATATTGCATAGAAAAAAAAAACCTAGATTAATCTACATTCATATTCCATTTTTTTTTCATTATTAAATCCTTCGTTTAGGTGTTGCATTGTCACTGGTCTCAGTCCAATTCTGAGAATATCAAACACACATTTACTAGAAGGCAGCAAATCATCTAATTAGAAATATTTGTCTTATTTGTAGATTTTTTGATTTGCTAACCTCTAATGTTTTAATGAAGTGTTGTGTCCATAGCTAGGTACAATTTCACACGCATATTTTTGGCACCCACCATGGGGCCCGACAATAGGTTTCCATTCTAATTTTATCATTTTTCTAACATGTTCATTTCAAACTTCAATTTTTAATTTTTGTTCCATACAATCTCGTACGACATTCTGCAGATTATCGTATCAAAATACTATGTCTGTCGTATGATAGACAACAATCTACATTATCGTGTTAGTTGCATTGGTATTGTTGTATGAGAGCTGAAGTGTCATGTGTGCAGGAACCCATTGTCATATCATGCCCGAATTTTTGTATGGGAACAAGTATATTCTTGTACAAGTTTTGACTCTAGTATTGCATTGTCGTATCAGAATTTTTAGCAGTCTTTGATATTTGGATTTTAGATTTTGACTGACAACTAACCTTAACAATTGATTCTTGCTATTTTTTGGTCATTTTAAATAGCCTAATGCATTTGTGCAGGATGAGAGACAAAGATTGAGCATAAAAACCCATTATTTAGCCTCTTCTTGTCTTGACTTCTAAAGCCTATCTTTTGCAAATAACCCATTTTTTATAAAAATGCTAGTCAAAGATGCTCATTCAAAAAAATTTCTAACAAGTGGTTTTGCAAGTTGCCTAATATTATTCGAGAAAATATTGTGTTTTCTTAAATTTCATTTCCTTTTTATAGGCACTTAGCTAAATAGGTACATGCATCTATTGCCATTGGGGAAAATACTAAGGGGATTATGCTCTTATCCTTCTTAGGAGAATCAGAAACCCAGAAGGTGTCTTCCTTGGTGCCAGTTTGCGTACTATATCTGGATTAATCTTCTTGGTGTGTCTTGGATAGGAAAAAGGAAAAGGTTAGGGGATTATGCTCTTCTCTTCCAAAGAATCAAAACCCAAGATGCTGTGGTCCCCAACCTCACATTTTATTTAAACCTTTAGAGGGCTTGCTGGAGAGGTAAAAATCTCCCGGGAATGACCCAAGTGGGGACAAGTCTTACGCTGACTCTTCCACCCCACTATAAAATTTGACACTTCCTTGAGGTTAAAGCCTCAAAAGACATAATTATTTTTATTCCTTGGACTCATTCGAGGAACACGCTTTGATTTTGTGTAGAGCAGAGCTGCTTAAATATTGCTTGCGAGACTACACTTGTTAGAGTGCTCATAGGGTTAACATCCTAAATCCTTCTTGTGGGACTATGGGAGATAGTTGTGAATGGATGCCTTGATTAAAATCCTAAGCTAGTTTTCCCTCTGATCCACCCCCGAAGGATTTGTAGTTCTTGTGTGAGGTGAATATTAATCACCCCAAGAAACTCATCATATCGAGCCCTCTTTGATGCTTGAATTCGGCTAATATGGGCTTCAACATCCATTGTGTGTTGTTGGACCTACATATTCTAAGGATTCCATGAGTGTGTTCTTAATTCAATGAGCAAGAAATACATCTCTTCTCCTAGCTAGGGTAAGATAGGTGTGATTGATTCATTGAATCAGTTCCCTCTATTTTTTGTGATTGTGAGCCTATTGCTATGCTAAACAACCTAAGACAATCAATTACACATATTTTTAGAAACTTGGACAGAGAAATTTGCAAACAACTTGATACTGAAAACACCCAATAGCTGAAAAACTTGCAAAATTAGAGAGAAAATCATTTTCTAGTATAAACTATCATCCTAGAAATTCAATTGTTGTACAAGTCTTGCTGTGAATTTCAATTTTCATATCAGAACCCCCAGAAACTCGTACAAGAACAAGTACTTTTTCATATGAATCTTGTCAAAAATCCTAAGCAAAAATATACCCTAGAGTCATTTGTCATACAAGCCTCTGTAATTGTCGTGTTAGTCTTAATTCTATGCCGTACGAGCCTGGATAAATTCATACAAGATTTGACCCAAAAATTGTTAGAAGATCCATTTTTTTCATAAATTCAACCATTTGTAGCCATCATTTAGATTCTGTAAGAAAATCCCCTATGTCAAGAATAGAGCAGAGTCAATAGAGAATCCAACTCATTTTCCCAAAGTGGTCTTTTTAGCTAAATTTCACCTTCTAGTTCATTGATCTGAATCTTGTCTCATCTTGTGTCAAAACCTTGTCAAAATAATCTTGAAATCTATACTCAAAATGGCTAAGTGTTGTAAGATCATTTTTGTCATCTTTTGGGAATCTACCCATACACCTAAGGCATAGTATCCTGCACTTATGTCCAATCGATCTTTCAATTAATTCGATCTTGACAAGGTTGCATCATTCAATTTTCTCCAATCATATCATAAAATTAGTCATCTTAGCATTCTCTCTTGATTCACTTGAGGTTAATGGTGGAAACTAGAGCTTCCTCACATCAAAAATAGAGAAGACACCCTTGAAAATTTACACTTGAAAAGCGGTTACATAACCCCTCCAATATCAATACCAGACCCAAATCAAAATCAAAGTGCCACTATGTCTCAAGGAGGAGAAAACCAAGACTCCCAAGGTCACCAATCTAAACATGGTGGGGATCAAGAACCCACACCCTCTGAAATTTCCCAATATCAAAATGATGGTGTCTTCAAGAAAATGATGAAACACTTCTTGTGTGAAGACAGCGAGGCATATTTCCTTGAATTAGCCCAACAAGGGGCCAAACTTCCTCCAACCTTCAACATTGACAATATTGTCACACATGAGGAAGAAACATCCATCACTGCTATGATGAAATAAATGCATGCAATGCAAGTTAAGCTAAACCAGTTGGAAAAGGAGAAAGAACCTAAGGAATTCTCCATGGACACTCTATGTCCTTCCCATTTGATTGTAGCTTGTATATGCCACCATTCCCTAAAGGGGTAGAACTCCTGAAATATGACAAATATGATGGAAATTCCAATCCTCAAGATAATGTCAAAGAGTTTTGCACCTTGTCCATGGATTTTATACATGAACCTACATTCTTAATGTATCTCTTCCCCCAATTTTTGGGAGGGACAACCATCAATTGGTTCTCTAAGATACCCCCCACAATCAAGAATTTTGAGGAGTTAATCAAATGATTTTATCAACAATACTCCTACAATATCCAACATCCAGTCACCATGATTGATATCTGTAATTTGAAACAAAACTCAGGAGAACCCTTCCTGACCTTCCTTAAACAATGGAGGAGGAAATTTTCACTATATGCCTGACCAATTTTAGAGAATGAGAAACTATAAATCTTTATCAATAATCTGATTCTAAAAATCAATTATCATCTACAAATGCAAAATCATACATCCTTTGATAAAATGGTAGAGAATGCTATCAAGATAAAAAAATGTTCTTGTTCAAAAGGGAGACATATCACTTCATAAAGAAAACAAGTATGAATTAGAATCTAGTTCCAACAAAGACAAAGGAAAAATATGGAACAAGAACAAAAACATTGTTACAGATGGTGTTGTTGATCATATCAATGTTCCATCTAAAGCACCAGCATTCAATCTCACCATTGGCACCCAAGCCATAAAATCTTTCGAGATGAAAGCAACTGAACCAGCTAAGAAGTCAACTAACTATAAACCTTGGGTTACAAAACCAAAGCATGTGTTCACTCCTCTAGGTGAGTCCTTGGAATCTACCATGAAGAATATTGGAAAATAATATCATCACGTTGCCTGACATCAAACCATATGACCCTGAAGTCAAACCTAAGTGGTGGAAAGAGACTGATTTCTATGATTTCCATCAAAACAAGGGTCATAAAACTAATAATTTCATGGGTCTAGAACATCTCATTCAAGACAAAATTGATGCTGGAGAAATTGTGATTGATAACCATAAATCCAATAATGATCATATGACATTCATGGAACCTTTTCCAAAGCACAATCAAGGAGATTCATCTTCTAAACCTAATATGGGTGCCAAAATCAATTACACTTACTCTAGTAATAATGATGTCATCAACATGGTAGAACCATGCCTATCTGAACATTGTAATGTCATCACTATTGTCAAAAAGGATAAAGATAACCAAACAACTAATGCAATTACTTGATCTCAACCTCAGGCAATCCTCCAAGAACAAAACTCAAGTTCATCAAATTCCTAGAAGGTGCCCTTTAATCTGGAATATGCATCTAAACAAAGGACTACTTCCAAATCTTCCAATTCTAAAGATTCCAAAGAGATATCATATAGCATCATCCAACATCTGCAACATACCAATGCCAAAATCTTTATATTCGAGTTACTTCACATCTCCCCTACTCATCATGCAATTCTGGACAAAGCTCTGCTTGGCTCTAATGTTCCTGAAGGTCTTGATCTTGACAGATTCCAAAAAATGGTTAGTCATTTGACATCCCCTTAGTATATATCCTTTTCATAAGAAGATGACAATTGATTGAGTCACCCACATAACCAGCCCTTACATATTGAAGTCTTAATCCAAAACCATTGTGTCAAATGTGTGTTGATATATGGAGGTGTTGGTCTAAATATCTGCTCTTACAAATTGGTTACACAACTAGGATTTTCAGAAGAGGCTATTGATCCTAAAAAGAAGATAACCATAAAATCATATAATGAAAAAGAAAGAAATTACAAAGGATTCATTGTGCTACCTATCGGAACAGGACCTATCATCAGAGATATCACCTGTCAAGTACTAGATCTTCCCCTATCCTATAACATTCTTCTAGGAAGACCTTGGATACATGAGATGCAAACTATTCCATCAACCTATCATCAATGTCTCAAATATCCCTATGATGGAGTAGAGGTCACTATACCAGCAGACACATTTGCATCTTGCAACGCTTTGAAGGAAAGCATAGATAAACTTGTTCCACACAACAGAGAGTCTCCTACTAAACAAATAGACATAGCTTCTACATATAAAATAGAAGACCTATCAAAAGGAATCAAGATCAAAGACACCAGCATGGGAGAATACACAATGGAACCAATCCTATCTCTCACATCTCTCCCACTTTCACCTAAATCCTATGGACAACCTTTAGAAAAGGTAAAAGTGACATCTAAAGAATCCAAGCTCATATTTGATGGGATTTTTGTCATAGAGCAAGTATCAAAACAAGAATTAGATGAGGAAGAATCTATCCTAGCATGGCTATACAAAGATGAATCTCAATCACAAATAGTCCAGAATGTGACTCCAAAACACCCAAGATTCATGCAAGATCATATGGAATAGGTCACAAGCTAATGTCTAAAATGGGATATTCATGAAAAGGAGCTCTAGGAACAAGAGGAAAAGGCATCATAAAACCCATTGAATAGTGTGGAAGAACAACAAAGGATACTAGCAGTTTGAGCTATCACAAGAAATCTTTCCATCTAGGTGGAAGTTCTACACATGTCCTAGAACAAATAGAACTAAAGATGGATATTCAGTAGAAGGAAGAACCCCAACACTCAAATAGTGATGATTCAGATGAAATTGATGTTTTTCCTTATGAACATGTACCTCAACATATATTAGACCTTCTTGAAAATGAAAAAGAACCTAAAATAATTAATGTGGTAGACACACAAGAACCTACTACTAAACAAGAGACAGTCGCCACACAAGAATCAGATGATCCTAAAAACAAGAAATAGGAAGTATCACAATAGTTGAGCAATTGGGACACCACAATGATTCTAAGATAGACTCCCATGAATATGAACTCTACTCAGACTCCGAAGGTAATCCTGCTTGGGGAATCCGTCCTGACTTCATACATGTTCTTAACTTTCCCATAGATCTAGATGAAGAATCAAATGACTATGAATGGGGAATTTTTACAGAAAAAGATGAGCTTATAATAGAAAAACATATAGATGTCATTCACTGATACACACCTACATCTGAAATAAGTCTATAATGAAATGACAGACCTCATAAGTCAGATTCACTTATCACTAATGTAGGATCCAACAATGATGTTGAGACACTTAACAAACTAAACATTCTAATTAGTAATATCATCCTTGAATTTGAGAGTCGAATCAGAGCCAATGATGACAACATTGTATGCATAAATATGGTTACTCAATCCTTTCCCATGCTTACTATTCAACATCTTGAGCGTAATGACCAAACATCTACTAATCCAAGCTAAGATATCCATACCTTCCAATCAGACTATGCTCTCACATGCTACCTACACATTGTAGAACCCATGATGACTTCCATCAATGAACCTAGCATCGGCATGACAAAGTCAGATATCAAATACCTCAGTCAAAACGATAAGAATAAAAAAAAAGGTGAGGGTGATAACCACTATGTGGCAGTCTTAGAACCTAAAATAGTAAAAATAAAAGATGTATCTAAAGGTGAAAACCTCATTGAGGCACCTAAGGATGAGATATTTGATTTCCTTTTGAGTCATTTATAGGACAGATCTCCAGTATTGATAGAACCAACTCAATCTATCAATTTGGGCACAATAGAAGAATTGCAGTTGATTCATGTAGCACAATCTTTGTCAGATGAAGAAAGACAAGAATTTACAAATTCCTAATAGAGAAGAAGATCAACTTTGCATGGAAATATTTAGATATGCCTGGGTTAGATCCTGATCTCATAATGCATCATCTCTCTATCACTCCAGGAGTCAAACTAATCAAATAGAAGTTGCGTAAAATGCATCCTCATGTGGCACTCCTTGTCAAATATGAACTAGAGAAACTGCTAAAAGCCGGATTTATTCAAATTATAGATTATGTTGAGTGGATCTCAAACATAGTTCCAGTTTCAAAACCAAAAAAATCTATTAGAGTGTGCACAAACTTCAAAGATTTAAACAAATCTTTCCCTAAGGATGATTTTCCGCTACCAAACATCGATATGATAGTGGACATGACTATGGGCTTTGCAATGTATTCCCTAATGGATGGTTTCTCTGGATACAACCAAATCAAGATCATTCCAAAAGATCAAGAGATGACAACTTTCACCTATGCATGGGGTACTTTCTGCTAGAATGTCATGCCATTCGGTCTTAAGAATGTTGATGCTACATACCAATGAGCTATGACATCAACTTTTCATGATATGATGCATCAAACTATGGAGGACTATGTTGATGACACCTTGGCTAAATCAATGACAAGATCTGAACATCTAGCTGACTTAAGAAAAATACTGGATAGAATGGAAAAGTTTAGTCTCCAACTAAATCTTAAGAAATGTGCTTTTGGTTCACTTCAAGGAAACTTCTAGGGTACATTGTTTTGAAGAAAGGAATTGAAGTAGATCCAAAAAAGGTCAAAGCAATCATGGAGATGCAACCTCCTAAAAACATCAGTCAAATGAGGACCTTACAAGGAAGAGTACAATCAATCAGGCATTTCATATCTCAGCTAGCAGATATATCACAACCTTTCACAAAGACATTGCATAAAGGTGTGACCTTTGCATGGAATGAGGAGTGTGAAAGGAACTTCAACCACATCAAGAAATATTTGGAAAATCCACCTATTCTCATACCTCCTATGCAAGGGAAGTTGTTGATATTGTATGTCTCCGCTAGAGTTACTTCACTGGGGGCATTACTAGCACAACATGATGAAAACAAGAAGGAGAGAGCTATCTACTACATTAGTAGAACATTGGTAGCTTATGAAAAGAACTATTCCCTAATAGACAAAGCATGTCTAGCTATCATCTTTGCATCACAGAAGCTCAGACACTACATGTTAGCTCATACTACGCAATTGATAGCTAAATTTGATCCACTAAAGTATTTACTAAGCAAGGCTTCCCTCACAAGTAGACTAGCTAAATGGGTCATACTACTGAGTGAATTTGACATTGAGTATGTTGAAAGAAAAGCTATCAAAGGATAAGTAATTGTAGATCAATTGGTCGATGCTCCAATGTTTTATGATCAACCAATGCATATGGATTTTCTAGATTCTTCTATCATGCATCTATCTACAAGAACATGGAAATTATTCTTTGATGGGTCCTACACATAAAAGGGATCTGGAGCAGGCATATTGTTCATAACACCACAGGACTCTATTCCAAAGGCATTTAGAATCAAATTCCCTTGTACCAAAAACATAGCTAAGTATGAATCTCTACTAAATGGTATGAAAATGGCACTCGAATGGAGAGTAACAAAATTACACATTCATGAAGACTCACAATTAGTCATATACCAAGTCAACGATGTGTATCAAACAAAAGATGAGAAACTTGTTCCATACAAATGCATGGTAGATGACCTAAAGAAATATTTCATATCTATCATATTCGAGAAGATTCCTAGAATGGAGAACAAGGTTGCTAATGCTATGGAAATGCTATCATCTTTACTATAGCAACCTAAACATGAGCTGTGCTATGAGTTCCTAGTGGAAGCAATGTCCTTCCCTGCCTATGATTGTCCAGAAACCTGAATGATCTGCAACATTGTTGGTCATGATTCCTCCCACTACAAAAACATATACTCCTACCTTTGAGACCAAATCATTCCTGATACATTTAACCATTGTGAAAAATTTTACCTTATTTGAAATGCATCATGGTATGTCATCGTTGGTAATAATTTATACAAACAAAGTCTGGATGGTACACTTCTTAGGTGTTTAGAATGCAAAGAGCCACAATGTGCATTAGAGGAAGTCCATGAAGGTATTTTTGGATCACATTCCAACAATTTGACACTAGCTCAAAAACTTATTAGGGCTGGGTACTATTGGCTAGACATGGAAAAAGAGGTCATCAAATATGCTAAGAATTGTCAAAAGTGTCAGGTACATGGTAACTTGATTCATGCACCAGGGAGAGACTTGATTCCTTTTACAACACAATGGCCTTTTCAACAATGGGCATTTGATCTTATTGGGTCTATCTATCCTCATTCTTCTAATGGTCACACCCATATAATCACTACAATAGATTATTTCAAGAAATGGGTAGAAGTAGTTCCTTTAATACAAGCCACAGGCAAATAGATATCAATGTTCATTCTAAATTACATCATTTGGAGATATGGTATACCACACTCCATCATCACAAACAATGGAGGCCAATTCAAGAACAAGGACCTAGATTCCTTATGCTCTAAATTCAAGATCACTCAACATTGGTCATCCATTTACTATCCTCAAGGGAATTGACAAGCTAAAGCATCCAATAAGAACTTATTGAAAATGTTGCATCGAACAGTCAACAAGACAAGAAGAGACTAGCTCTTGATGATAAATCAACCTCTTTGGGCCTATAGGAAAAAGTATCAGAATACCCACTAGGGCTACTCCTTTCAATTTAGTTTATGGGTTTGAAGTGGTATTGCCTATTGAGGTTGAAATCCCATCGCTAAGAATCAGAATGCATGGTCTGGTAACTAACAATGACTACAGAATGTCTAGGTTACAAGAATTTGAGCTACTAGATGAGCACAGACAAGCTACATATGATCATCTCAAAGTATATCAGAAATGAATGTCTAGAGGCTACAACAAGAAAGTCAGACACAGATAATTTTAGGTTGGTGATTTGGTCTTGAGAGAGAATACTAAAAATCAATCACATAGAGAACGCAAGGGAAAGTTTGAACCCGACTGGTTGGGTCCCTTTGTTATCACTACTACTTTTGGCTCTGGAGCCTATCAACTCTCAATGACTAAAGGAGAACAGCTCTGAGAACCAATCAACATTCTCCATCTAAAGATATTCTATGCCTAAGGCATTCAGCCTCTGAAAAAGTCTTGAAAAAATGATAATCCTGGTAAAAACATAGCAATAGGTGCCTTGATGGTTCACAAAAAAATCAAAAAAATGGAAAAATACAAAAAAATTGAAAAGAGGAAAAATACAAAAAAGAAGAGAAGACAAAGAAAAAGTGCCTTGGTGAAAACCTGGTAAACATGCGCCTTGGTAGAAAAAATAGAATTTCTGCCAAGATGGTGAAAACCTGGTAAACAGGTGCCACTTGTATCAAAATGCTCCATCTATCAGAGAAATCTTAGTCTTTCCCAGCTTTTAGTACTACTTTAGTTTGTACATATCTCTGGGTTTTCTTTTGTGTCCTATTTTCAATAAAATTGGTCTGTGCACACCAAAGCCAAAGTGTCTGCATCCTATCAACATTTCAAACTTGGGAGCAACCAATGTCATATCCTATGGTCCAAAGTATACCTTAGATGAGTCATATCTAGTCAAAGTCCTTCAAAGCCATATTCAAGTCAATTGTCTGTCTCCCTACCAGAAAAGGATTTTGCACACCACATGAACTACAAACAAACAAAACAAATCTTTGCACAAATGATTTTATCTCCTTGTATGCTAACTGATTCACATTGAGATTTCTGCATATTTTGTCCCCTCGAGCTCTTCGATGACGTCCTTTACAAGATTTACAAAGTGATGACTAGGGGCATAATCTTTTGTTTGTCTTTTGTTTGCAAGTGAAAATCTAACAACTTTAGAAATTTTGGATTAATTGGTGTCCACTATAAGTGCCTCCATCATGAATTGGATGGCCATTGTTACATCTACCATCAATACCCAGATACTTCAAGGAATTTTGATCTAACTATTATCTTTTCAGTGATTTCTTACTCCTACTGTGAAACGTGATTCTACCCAAGGATGTGAACGATAAAGGGTCACTGTGGGTAATTCACATTGGAATTAGAATGATCTCCCTATTACTTGGTGTGTTTGTACGCAAGGCATATTCAGGTCATCACAACGTATATGTTCTAATGTTTATAAAAATTGCAAAATCAAAATGGACATGATATTCAGGTCATCTTGGCTTTTGTGCCTTGGTGCTTATATCTAATTTGATATTTTTGACTAAAATTCAATATTCATATGTCTATGGTTATCTAGCTAGTGGACATTGTATCAACTATCTGATTCCCTAATAAATTTAGTGATGATAAAGATCGACGCATGATCAATGACTAAGTCCTAGGTCTTGCATTTCATTTTGCATTTTTCACTTTTCATGGTTACATTTCTCATGACTTGCGTACCAATCAATGCTTGAATTCTCCAAATTTTCACTAAGACCAACATGAGGACTGAACATCGTATGAAGGTCCCCTTAATGGATCAGCAAGAAGTCACCATCCTGGGTCACACATCCATTTTGACAATGACTGAGCACTTGTCTTCTTCATATACCTTCAAAAACATATTATGAGTATCGCTACATTTACTTTACATTTTCATTTCATAAATCCATTGCATACATACATGTGCATCCATAAACCATAAACAAGAAACATACATTTACATTTATTCATCTACTATCTATCATTGCATTGCATATTCATACATTTGAAAGAAAAAATTCATGCATTCCACAATAAAAGAAGCATTTCATACACTTGCATCACATGATATTACATCAAAACTAAAATGACGAGTGCATATGATGTCACAACCAAATATCTGATCATATATATATATATATATATATATATATATATATATATATATATATATATATATATATATATATATATATATATCAAGATAGTACAATGGGGTGCACTAATGGCATTGGGTACAAAGAATGAGCTACAATGAGCTATCAAAAATGATCAAGAATGATAAAAAATGACAAAAATAGAGGAATATCACAGATCAACTATCTGTCTGGTCCTCGGTATCTGGTGAAACTCCTCCTCTGACAAGGGCATTAGTTGTTGGATCTGCACGTGGGGCACAGGCTCCCTCAGAATCTATCATATACTGGGAGTAAGAGGTCACTCTCTACTCAGGTGGTACCACTAAATAATACGCACAAACATAATATGTTGCACACCTTATCTGGTGTGTCACCTCAACCTGCAATTGGTGGACCTTAGTATCTCGCTCTCGCAATCGCTAATCATGCTCTCAAAGTTGTACCTCTAGAGTCAAGTTTTGTGTCCTCTAATAATGAAGCTATTGTTGAGTCACCTGACAATATCCTAAGGCATCTACCTCAATCCTAGATCTACCTTGGCTACTACCTCTACCTCCTCTATGGGCTGATCTGCACCTATATCTATTCATGTCTTATGGCAATGAACCTCTACACCTAAATCAAAATCAGGAGCGTCATGTGTCTCCTCCATCGGTGCATCCTAATGTGAACCTAGTACCTCCTTAGCACTTCCAACCCCACCCAATGTGTCATCCTCACCTCTAGTGTATTAGCATTGTAATACATAGGCTTACCTGCCGAAACTATATATGGTCTGGGAGGTCTCATATGTCTTGCTGGCCTAGGAGGGGTCATCACTGCTCTCAGCCTAGGTAGTTTAGGATGCACTACAAAGATCTGAACATCACACCTCCACTATCCTCTGCCCATAGGGGCACCTATAACATCCACTACCTCCTTCATGGTGGGAATTAGCTTAGTAGGATCCGAGAATCTCCTCATGGGATGCTCTTCCATATGAGCAATGAAAGCATCAGCCATCCCTGCATCAAATACTTGAGGATGGTGGTCCTAATCCATAGCAACATAACCACTATACTCATGACTACACAGATCATATGATAACTGAGTTGTCTAGCCTAAACCCAGCTCTCGCACCTATTTTGCATATGAAGCAAACTCTTGTGACACATCCTGAATTATGCCATACTAATGTCATACATGAGTAATCAAAAATCTCTCTAGGACAGTGGTAAACTACCCTATCAGTACATGACTCTGGAAAAAATACCCAAAATGGGAATGAGCTATGGGCCAAGCCTCAATCTATAGATAGGGTCTCCACGTAACAACTGTCATGTCATCCAACACCTATCGCTAATACTTTGTATGAGCTAGGTGAACCTATGTAACAAATCCTAAATATCTATATATTAGTGGCTCATGAGGCTATCACTCATCACCACAAATCAATTTGCATATGGAAATGTGCTCCCATGCCTAAGTCTACAATAATAGAGCACCAGATACAAACAATTTCACCTCATGCTAGATGATCTCGTGCATCTTAGAAAACATGTGTCAGCATATACTAACCCCATCCTAACTCTCTAGTACTCTCCATCAAGCACTGAATCATCGGTGCCCACCCCATAAGAAGATCATTCTACTGACGGTCAGACATGATACCTCTGATCATCCTTGCAATGGTACACTCTAATAGATGGGTCTTCCCAAACCATTGTACAAGCATCTCCCATGAAATCTGATGGGTGATCTACTCCTCTACATCGAATAAAGAATGGAATGTTGCTAGACATGTGTTACCCACACTAATGTAGTCCAGGTGGGGTCCATGGAATGGAATATGGAGGATCTTGTAAACATCCTCTGGTGTGACTATAGTCTCCCCTATAGGGAGGTGAAAGTTTTAGGTCTCCAAGTGGAATCGCTCGACAAGCGCAGTGATCAAACTGTGGTTTACCTAAATATTAGACAACTAAATCAGATACTTGAATCCGCACGTGGCAAGGTGCACTCTCATAGGATCAGGTAAGGCTAGACATAGTCTCTGTGTCGCAGGATGAAATATGCAGACATGAACATCTAGGTACAAGACCTACACAGCACAAAGATAGGGCAACTATCAGAAAATTGGATCAAAAACTAGGCTATAAGTTCTGAAAATGACAAATTGAGCATATCAAAAAGTGCATTAAATTCTATCAAAATCAGCTATGAAATCAAAAAATTTGAAAATTTGACCTAAGGACTTGAAAAATGGTCTCTGTTTTCCATACGACAATTCAAACTAGCATGAAAAATTGTACGATAATGTACTTCATCCCATAGGATACTTCATGGGTATACGACAATATATATGTTCTCGCACGACACTTGAGGGACCCAATGAAATGTCATACAACAAATGGGTGCCCCTCATATGAATTACTACTAAAATAGGCAAAACATTCTAAATTGGATTGGAAACTCGTACGAGCCCAAACAGACTGTCGTATGAGTTTACGTGGTGCAAAAATTTAAAGTTTCCAAACTTGTCCTACAAATCCTAAAAGGTAGGAAAAGGTACAAATTTGAATTCACAAAGAGGCAAAGAGGTCCACTTACCAGATTATCGTACTATCTGGATCACCGTACTATCAAGGTCTCAGATATCTCTACCTATGGTCAAAATGGTGAGATGTCATAGGCACTTGCA
This sequence comes from Chamaecyparis obtusa, assembly GCA_027943335.1. Lineage (NCBI taxonomy): Eukaryota > Viridiplantae > Streptophyta > Pinopsida > Cupressales > Cupressaceae > Chamaecyparis > Chamaecyparis obtusa. The sequence goes on from BSBK01004367.1 coordinate 619,873, forward strand.
TTTTTCTCTCAGAGGGCTCCATGAGGTTTATAAAATTCAAAGGTTAAAATGATTTCAAAATAACCCTTTTGGGCCTTATATAGGTTTTGACCTAATTTTTTAGAGTGCTCTATTTTACGTGAAAATTCCGCTCCTAGCTAATTTTGACATTCTAAACCCATTTTCAAGATCAAAATCAAAATCTAAGATTGTTTATATTGTCAAAATCGTGATTTAAAATTTTTGGAACTAGGACGGCTGACTGCTTGCATAAATTACCTTCATAACATCACAAGAATCCAGTATTCAACTTAAATAATTATCATACATCACACTCTTTGAATTTCACCTTGGTCAACCATGGTCAACTCATTATCAAACCTAGTCAAACATGGTCAACCAAACCTCCAAATGATGTAGAACGCATCTCTAGACATGTATAACCACTCCTAAAATTGATTACATCACCTCTAAACTAATTAACATTGGATTTATTGTCAGATTTCAATTTTCATCCCGAAGGGGGCATGGTATTACACATCATTAATCAATTGTGTCAATCAAAGTTTCTTCAGTAATCAAGAAAACAACCACATCTAGCTACTGATTCATCAAAAGTCCTTGTTGCTTAGGGCACATCGCTTGGGGCATATCAGATTTATCAAAATCCATATCAATGTGGTACTCTCTCACTTAATCTTGTCAACTATATCAGCTCTTCGTAACCATTGGTTCAGTTGTGTTATTTCCTTGATTCTTCGTAATTGAAGGGTTCAGATTTGGCATCCTTTCGATTCCTTTGGACAATCAGGTTTGGAGTTAGGACAATCACTTCCTCATAATCATATGTTTAGAATCAAGTGACACTTCTTTGTAATCACTGGTTCATTGTTGATATCATTAACATCATCTTGATTCTTTGGTCAATCAGAACCTGAATCAACATCTTCAAATCTCTCAATCAGTTTCTATCTCAAAACCAGTTAATCTTCCAGGATTAGTTTCTCCACCACATAACTGAGTCTGCATCATCATCAGAAATAGATTAATCTTTGAACTATTGCACTTCACAAAGTAATTCAAAGAGGGGAAAAATGTAATACCCCAAAAATGGGCTTCAGGATCATTAATCTCCTACATTGACAAATTGATCGAAATCGACATAAAATTCCTAACTAAAGGCACATCTGCACCTCAAATTATCAAAACCCTAATTGATCCTATCTTAATTCTGCATTGGGGAATATTCCTAGATATTCCTAAATTTATCCTAATTATCTTTAATTAAATATTATTTGGCAATAAATGATATTATTTATCCTAAAAGTTGATTAATTAAATATGTTGAATATGAATTGTAAGTGGGCTACCAAGTTTTTTTTTCTCTGGTAGGGTTTCATGCGTATGGCTTCCTATCTGTGTCTTTTCTCTGAGCTTCCCATTTGTCATACCGCATTTGCTGTGGGATTTTTGCATTAGGGTTAGCTTTTAGTATGGCTCCAGCCAAATTCAGCCTAGCAGTTGATGTTGGTGCTCAAGTTGAAGCTTTGGAAAGCCATGATGCCTCCTCTGAACAAACGTCCTCACAAGTTCATCCTAAAGGTCTTTCCTGAGGTAACACTGACATTGCTCTTAATCTGCAAGAGTGTGATGATGCCTATGAATGGTTAGAAAAGCATACTTTGATAGGATATTTTGTGGGTCACACTCCTCCTGAAATTATTCTCAAAGATTGGGTAAACATGAGTTGGGTTCACCTTGACGGTGTGCAAAACCTCACCAAAGGTTTTTTCCTGTTTTTCTTTGCTAACCCTTCCCAGGAGGAATTTGTTTTTAGCCGCGGGCCCTAGACAGTTAGGTCCTCCTTGCTTGTTTTTCAGAGGTGGTCTCAAGACTTCACTGTCTTAGATGACAAGAAACTTAGGGTTCCCATTTGGGTTGAGTTTCCTAGTCTCCCATTGCCATGCTAGCCTTTTATTGAGTCTATTGCCAAAACCCTTGGCAAGGTCATTATCATGGAGCATGACAAGTTTTTTAATGCCCGCCCTTAGAATCATGTATGTGTTGAGGTCAACCTTTCTATGAACCTCAAAGACACTATTGAGATCCAGGTTGGTTCCCTCACCATCTCTCAAAAAGTGCTTTATTTGAACCTATCAAACACCTGTTATAGGTGTCAATCAGTGGAACACAAAATTGAGGACTGCCCTTTGGTCACCCCTCGGGTGAAGCCGCCGCCAAAGGAAGCACCTATCAAAAACTCAAAAGCTGGGAAGAAAGAAGAATGGACTACAGTTACATGAAAAGACAAGAATGCCTTAGGCTCTAAGCTGGTACATGCTGCTTCTACAGTTGTTTTGCCTCTAGAGCCCCTGGCTGGAGAATACCCTCTTTTCATCGAAGCGCCTCTAGTTCCTCTGCCTATTTCACACCTTGTTACTCAAGAAAAAGTTCTAGCTATAAGACCTACCACCTCAAAGGTGGTTCTCACACCATGAACTATACCATCTGATTCTTCTCAGTCTTTGTGTCAATCACGTAGCCTAGATGGTCATATGAACAACCAAAAAAAATGGTGGTTTATCTCTTCTGGAGATTTACTCCCCAACTTTGGTTTAGTACAAACTTTCTTGCAGAATAGTTTCTCCTCTCTTAGGGATGAGGAAAGCATACAAGATTTTTTATGAATTTTTTGTCCTGAATATGTGAGGTCTAACTGACCTCTCCAAAAAGTACTATGTTTGTGATACCCACTATAGACGTCATAGTCTGGATGTTTTGTGTTTGTAGGAAGTTAAAATTTTTGGCTTCCTACTTCCTTCTACCTGTCACGTCATTTGGCCAGACATCATTGTTTTTTCTTCATAGCATGAAGCTGGTAAGGGTGGTTTCACTACTATTCTATCACCTTGCCTTCATTCTTCTATTATTGTGCATGGATCTGACCCTATGTAGCATGTCACTTGGATTTTGTTGTCTTTTCATAATCATTCTTTTGGCATCATTAATGTTTATGCTCCCAATGATGTTGTGGAAATATCTCAGCTTTGGTGTTGGCTGGCAGACAACTTGCCTCCTGCAACTTGGGTGATGTGTAGGGACTTTAATATGGTTGAGATGGCCTTTGACAAGCAAGGGAGTTTTCCTTTTCAAAGGAAATTTGGGGAGAGAGAAGCTTGGTACCATATGCATAATAAATTGGGCCTTTTTTATCCCAATGCTAACCATCGCCAATAGGGTGGGGTTTGGCATACTTGGTTTTATTTAAGAGTTGGTTCCGACCATATATTTAAGAGATTAGATCATTCTATGATAACTGCTCAATATTTTTTCTCTTTCTTTGAAGATCAGGCCTTGCCTATCACTCCTTTCATAGATGTGACCTTGTTAGACCATTTCCCCATTTCCTTTTCCATCACTTGGCATTCCTCTGCCATGTGGACTGCTTGTACTTAATTTTTTTCAACACATCTGTGTTGATGCATGCATCCACTATTGCTCACATTCTTTAGGTCTAGAATTTAGAGCCTCGGGCCCAAAATCACCTTGGTTGGATACAGTGGTGGAATGATGCCATCACCTATACTACAATATTTCTTGGCATTTGTGGTCATTAGTTGGCTTTCTATAAGAAACATGCCTATGAAGCTAATACTAAGGCTCTTTCCAATGCTTTTGATACTCTTGTGTTGCACCCCTTTGACACTAAACTTTAGCTCAAGCTTTCCCAGCTTTGACATGAGAAGTAGATTGTAGATGCCTATGCTACTCGGGGAGCTCAAATCAAATCTTGCCTCCATTGGTTGGAGGTGGGTGATAAATCCCCTAAGGAATTTTTTCATGCTCTCAAGGTCTGGCATACCAATGTTGGTATTCAAAAGATTAAACAAGGACTTGAAACCCTTACTGAGCTTCCTGCCATTCTTCAAGCTTTTGTTCAGCACTATGAAAAAGTGTTTGCTTCACAGGGAAATTCTAGTACTTAGGAGGAGGCTCTCAAGGCTTTTATTGCTATTACTCCAAACCACATAACGGTTGAGCAGCGGGCCTTTTGTGAGAAACTTCTTACCATTAGTGACCTTAAAGAAGCTATCTTTTCTATGGCCGATGACAAGTCCCCAGGATGTGATGGCTTCCCCTGTGAATTCTACAAACACTTATGGGATGCTATAAGACCTGACCTGCATAAAGTTTACCTCAAGGCCTTTCATAAAAAAATTCTAGGATATCTACAATTGGAGGCCCATCACCTAGCTGAATGTCTCCTACAAGATTATTGCTAAGGCTTTAGCTCTCAAAATTAGACATCTACTTCTGCTTATTGTTCACCCTAAGAAAACTAGTTTCATTAAGTCTAGGTATATTCTTGACAACATTATCATTGTCTAGAAAGGGATGGAATGGGCTCGTCAGTCTAAGTAGCCCACTTTATTTCTCAAGATTGATTTTGCTAAAGCTTATGACTACATTGAATGGCCTTTCATTCTTGCCATGCTGCAAGCACTTGGCTTTGGTCCTAATTTCTTGCAGTCTATGGAGATTCTTTTTGGTGATGCCTCTGTGTGCATTACTATCAATGGGTATCAATCTGATACCTGTTGTCACTAAGGATTGTACCCTATTTTGCTAAGTATTGAACCTAGTAATCCTATGAAACATGGGACTATTCTTAGGCTATGGGTAACCTATCTAAAGAATAGACCTCTGAATTAAGGGCTGGCTTCCATTTGGATCACTTGAAACTTATCTAAACTTGGAGGGAAAAGGGGGAAAAAATGCATGAAAATGAACAACTGCAATTGAAATGAAACAAAGGTGATCCACCAATTCTGAAGAGAAATCACAACTAAAAATACATTTACTCCAACAACAAGACAAACTAACTCACAACTCAACCCCACTTTCTTAACTCTTAGTGAAACAAGGTACTTAGAATGCAGAAAAGGAAGAACAATTCACAAATTTGATATTCTTGATTGCACACAAACCACACTACTGAATTAGGATAGATTCCTAAATACCAACTTGGATTCAATATGTAGATTAAGGATACAAGAACATCACAATAATCCTGCATATGAATTCAAAAGCAAACCCATAATTGTAGGGGAACAAGAAGGATCAATTTTATTGCTGAAAAGAAACAAGTACAAGATGTGTCTCTCAGAGCTACAACACTCCTATCAGAGAGAAAGAAATGAAGATCTAACCTCAATCACCAAAAGTGAGAGGTATATGAACTAAAAATTAGGAATCTGCATTCAAACTCCACTACTTCCTAAGAATAGAAAAGTTAGAAAATGGACCCATGAGGTTGCATCATGGTTCTAATGCCAGATTCCTAGATTCCTAGGGGTGAGGGAAGTGGGACCCTAAAAATAGATAGTTAAAGATGACTGGTCTACCCACTAAGTCATGCCTCTAACTGATAATCTGACAATGGTTTATAACAAATACCACTTGTCGATATCTTACAATAATATTCTGCAATGACTTAGCAATAAAACCTATCCCACTATGTCATAAAAAAAAAGATCTAATTATATTTTCAAAATGGTCTCAACCAAAAGGGAAACACATTTTAAAAATAATAGCATTAAATAATTAAAACATCCTATCCCTAGGGAAAACTATGGATTACATAAGAATTTCAAATATCAACAACCCACAAAAATGGGAGGATATTCATAAAAATAAATACATCATACATAACCCAAAGTTGAAGACCTCAACCCTAAAGAAAGGGGAGGAAGGAATCAAATGTTATTATCAAAACCCCCGTGCGAAAAAGAGGAACCTTGTCATCAAAAATCTTCAACTCGGCACCTGGCAACCTTCTAATGTCACTGGAGCTCTGATTTGGGAAACAACAAACTTCAGTTTTGGCAATATGTTGTTGAGGTAGGCATGCATGTACTCAATCCATTTTTCATATGATCACATTGTTTCTTCCTCTGCATTGTAGACTTCATTGTATTAGGGCATCATTGACTATTCTTTCATGGCACTGTTATACATTTGAATTTCTCTGTACATTGAAATGCATCTCAGCTTCAATGGGCTCCCTTATGATTTTATATTTACTTTTGTATTTGATTGATTCATTAGACTGAATGGCACTGTTGCATTTGAAAACATTTGGCGTGAACACCAAATGCCCGATGAGCCACGAGCTAGGGCACCATGTATATGCACTGTTCTCCTGTATCTTTGCATTGAAATAGGGCATGACACTGATGGTATTGTATTTACTGGTTATGTAATGGCATAGCTCTGTATTTGATTAATGTTTGCATATGCCGCAGTCACAGATTGCTTGTTATTTTTTGTTATTGCTTTATATTGTGGCACCACACTTCTTGGCCTATGAATTGTAACATGTTATTACAATGCTCACTATTATGTTTATGGCACCAAGCCTCGAGCTAGGGCATTGTGGTATTGAGGGTATCAGGTGTTTGATGCTAGTGATTTCGACCCTTGAACATTGAGGGCATCATCTATTGTATGCTTCCTTCAGTGCTAGGCCATGGACATGAATACCAAGAAATGTCTATTACCCTAGTATTTAACTATTTCTTTATGTATATCTGCACTCATCCATTTAATTTTGATAATGGTTATGCTCACGGCCTATGTGAGCTCAGATAGATGCTTTTCCTTTCAGTTCTTTGCCTTTTCTGAATGGTATATATCACTGATACATGCATGTGTAGATGTAGATGCAATTCATTTCCTTTTATTTTCATGCACTTTGAAATTAAATGAACACAAATAATAAGCAAGACCACCTAATAACACAAACTAGGGTACTGTAGCATCATTTAGTAATTAGGTCTCCAAACTTAAGAATGAGCAAAAATATGACAACATTCTAGTGACCTTTATGGAGTGCTTGCCTACTAAGCATCTTGACTAGCTGCCTTGAAGATCCATTGGGCATAGAGTCAATAAGCCTCAACTAAACTAGCTTCTTTAGATAACCAATCCTTCAACAAAACTACTAACTACTAGAGAAAACCTTCTCTTGGCTTATTGCTACTCACACAAAACTAGAAACAACTGAAAGCAACTGAACACAACTAAACAGAAAACCACTTGTGCTAGGCACTTAGGGAACACAAAAAACCAAAAAATCCTAATCTACTATGTACAGGGTAGAAATGAACCTCAGAAACAAGCCTTGAGGTGGATCCCATTCACTGGAATTGGTAGCTCCTCTCCATCCATACTAGCCAACTAAAAAGCATTATGGGCTTTGCATCCAATCACCATGAAAGGCCCACTCCATATGGCATCAAACTTAGTATGCCTCCTTGGTTTGTGTTTTTCTTCATCCCACTTGAGGACCAGATCTCCCTCTTTGAAAACCCTAGGCATGGCTTTCTTGTCAAAGCTTTTCTTCATCTGATCATGATGAGCCTCTATGTTCTCTAGTGCCAGCTTCCTTGTTTCTTCGAGTTCAACAAGCTTAGCAAGCTTAACTTGCATAGCATCTTCTTCCATGAGATCAATTTCTTTGATCAAGCTTAAAGTAGGCAACTCAGTGGACAAAGGAATCCTAGCTTCCCTTCCGTATACAAGCATGTAAGGTGAGTTACCTATAGACCTCTTAGGTGTTATTTTGTCTGCCCATAGGGCCAACCTTAATTTGTTGTGCCAATCCCTCTGGTTTCCTTCTATAGTCCTCTTGATGATCCTCAGAAAATTCCTATTTATTGATTCTACCTGACCATTACCCTATGGGTAATAGTTAGAAGAGGTAGATGTTGTTCTTGAGTGCCCATTTTGAAATCTTAGTCCCTAGGAATGCCATAGCATTGTCTAAAATGATAGAATCTGGAGTGCCAAATCTAGACACAATGTCTTGATAAAAGTTTTAGGATAGAGGTTTCATTTGCCTCCTTCAGTGCTATAGCCTCTATCCATTTGGTAAAATAGTCTCTGGCAAAAATTATCCACTTGTGTCCAACACTAGATGGGGGGTTGATAGGTCCAATGAAATCCAATCCCCATTTTGAGAAAGGTTGCTCTACCTTGATAGGATGAAGAGGGAGGGCTACTAACTTTTTCTTTCCAGCAAACAAAGCATAGTTCTTGCATCTCCTTACCTAATCAAATGCATCCTTGTTTAGGCTAGGCCAATAGTACCCTGCTCTCATCACCTTTAGAGTAGTGGCTCTAGCAGCAACATGCCCACCAGAAACTCCATCATGAAACTCATCCAGTATTTTATCTACTTGACTGGTTTCAACACATCTCAATAGGACACCACTATGATCCCTTCTATACAAAACAACATTAATAACAATAAATGGAATAGCTTGGAGTCTAAAGTATCTTCTTTTACTCCTTTCTAGGCCTTGAGGGCATTGACCAGTTAAGAGATAATGTCTCATCTCTGTTGTCCAGCTGGTGCTGTACTCTTTCTGGTTCATCAGTACAACCTCCTTTTTCTGCTAGTTTGAGTTTGCTATTCCTTCATTTAGCTACTCACACAACCCCTTTCCTCTAACTAGATTGGTCACTTTAATATGAATGTCATACTCCATGACTTTGGTGACCCAACCAGCCCTCTTATGGCTCAGGTCCTTGTTCAGCAAGAAATCTTTTATGCAAGGTTGAGAAACCATCCGGTGCACTGTGTTATTGGACAACAAGTGCCTAAATTTTTTTAAACTTCTCACAATTTCTAGGACATGCTTTTCAATAGGAGTGTAATTAAGTTCATAACCATCTAGACCTTGACTGTAAAAAGCTATTGGCTGTTCTTGCTTCTCAGCATTTTGCTAGACTAACATGGTAGAGATACTATCAGTGTCCCCAAAAGCATATAGGATAAAATCCTTAGAAAATTTAGGGTTTACCAGAGTAGGAGTAGATGCAATTGCTTCCTTGACTTCCTCAAAAAACCTTTTTCCTTCACTTGTCTAGTGAAAGGTTGAGTTCTTCTTCAGCATCTGGGTCATAGGCTTAAGTAGTGCTGCAAAATTTGGAATGAACCTTCTCAAGAAGTTGATTCTTCCAAGGAAACTCTGTAGTCCCTTCTTGTGAGCTGGCAGGGGTAGTGCCATAATGGCTTTTACCCTCTCAGGATCAATGGTTGTCCATTGTTTAGAAACAATGTGCCCCAGTAATCTACCTTCATCAACAACAAAAATGCACTTCTTAGGATTTAATGAAACTCCAAACTCTCTGCACCTTTCAAAGATCTATCTTAGATGAACCAGGTGATCATTAGTGTCTTTTGAAAAGATAGTTATATAATCCAAATAAACTAGAACAAACTTGTTCATTAAACCAGCAAATGCCATCTCCATGGCTTTCTGAAATGTAGCACCAGTGTTAGATAGCCCAAAAGGCATCTTCCTATATGCAATGGTTCCCCATTTGGTGGTGAATGCAGTTTTATATTGATCTTCCTCCTTAACCAGGACCTAGTTATAACTAGAAAAGCCATCTAACAGAGAAAATATGTTAGACTCTGAGACATATTGTAGAAGCTATTCCATGGATGGCAATGGGTGATGATCTTTGAGTGAGGCTCTGTTAAGATCTCTAAAATCCACACATAACTAGATTTCACCATTCTTCTTCCTAACCGATACTAGATTGGAAACCCAAGAGGTGTGTTTAATGGGGAAAATAATATTGGCCTCAATCATTTTCCTCAACTTTGCTTTCATCAAGGCTTCTAGCTTAGGATTTATGGGTCTTTGTTTCTACCTTACTAGTTTGGCATGGGGCTCTAGCTCAATGGTGTGCTAGGCTAAGTGAGGATCAAATCCTTTCAAATCATAGTATTCCCATCCAAAGACATCATTATATTGTTGACATAATGAAATAAAGGCTTGTTGTTTTGCCTATGTGCATACCTTTCTGAGATTAAGGAATTTGTCCTTAAGAATCTCCACAGGCTGGTAGTGCTCTTCTTTGACTGTCATACTAGCCTTGTCTCCTCCGAGCTAAACATCAGAATTAAATATGGACTCAAGTGTGACCAGTCCCTTAAGTAGCTTATTAATTTTCAACTGTAGCATCTGGTCACTATACTGGTGAGCATGCTTGTTCTAGTTAACTTTGGAGAACTCAGCTTCTTCTATCAAAAAGTTAAAAATTTGCTCATCATTTTCAAAAACTTGCCAGCTCACTTGGTTATCTAGTATAGATGGTATTACCAGAACCTTTACATGCTGTGAGTTGGGACTCGTGATCTCCTTTGGAATATCATATTCTGCTTCCATGGTAGCCAACTTGTCTACCTACTTGTTCTAATTTCTTGGGACAACAACCAGGTTAAAAGCATAAAAACCTTCTATTAAATCCCAAACTCTATGCTTATACATCTTAAGTTCATTCTTTGTGAGATTAGCACCACAAATTTGATTGACCACTAATTCACTATCACCCATCACTTTTAGGCATTTGATTCCTCTTTGTCTAGCCCATTCTAAACCATGAATCAATGCTTCATACTCTGTTGTATTGTTAGTACAACTGAAAGAAAAATGAACTACAGAGTAATACCTTTGCCCTTCTAGAGAAATTAGAATAGCTCCTCCTCCAGATCCAACTCTACTCCTGGCACCATCAAAAAACAACTGCCACAAATCATCATTCTGATCTCCAGAATGCTTATCTTCCTTCTTCATCAAATCTGGAATCACAGTGCCTTCTTCATGAATGATATACATTCCAAGACTAGAAAACTTCATGTTTCTAAAACGGTTATCCTCCTCCAAGTCTCTTTTAGCCCAATCATCTAGAGCAATATCAGGAACCTTTCCAATAGGGGTCCCAAGTTCAGAATCACTTGGGTCTTGTTCATGATACACCAAATTGGCATTTATAGGATTTGGGGTATATGGTTTAGCATGAATTTTTGCAAAAGCTTCAGACTTAATCTTAACTCTAGTCTCATATTTGGTTCTGAATTATAGATGAGACCAATCAGCTGAAAGATATCCCCCCAACCTAGCAGTGAACTCTCTACTTAGACAAATAGAAAAATGAGGAGGCAAATCTATGACATAGATGTCTTGGGGAATGGAGAAATTGGGACATTCATGTAGAGTGAGGCTCAAGTCTTTAATGACTCCCAATGTACTAACTAATGACCCATCCAATTGAAAAATAGGCCTATCTATTGGCTCATAAGACAATCCTAGTAGATATGCTAACTACTTAGAAATCACAGAACTACTATCTCTTGAATCTAATCTATCATACAATTATGAACCAGGAAATCTTCAACAATAAGAGTTACATAGAAAGGAGGAGGTTTGACTTGTGGGGCAACAGTGGGCTGCAAGCTGGCTTCTTCAGTTTTTTACTCCTTTTGAGGTGTTTCAGCCACTAGGACTCTAGGTTGCTCTGAAACACCTTCTTGATTTGATGAAATCTTAGCCAACTCACTAAGTATTAGCTCCTTTTGACTAGGGATCACCAGGGTGTCCATTAAAGGCACATTGATAGAGGTCTTCTTCATTTGCTCCATAATATTAAAAGATCCCAAACTTACTTTAGATTGCCCTTTTGGTGCCACAACCTCTGTTTGTGTAGACACCAACTATGTAACTACCTTGATTGGTTCTTTAACCTCTTTAGACTGGCTTAGGACTGGAGCTTGAACTACTTTGGGTTGTGGATTCACAATAGGAGCTTGTTGACTAGTAGAGGCCACTTGTTCAACCTCTAAAGCCTTCTTCTTAGACCTTGTGTTGGCTACAACTGGGATGTAGTTTGGGTTATCACTTGGTGAGAAATTCACCCCGCAAAAATCTTCTTTCTGGAAATTTACCAATGCCACCTCAGGATTCTGCACTTCATTTGTGGTAACAACTGGACCTTGCTAGATTTCTAGGTCTTGAACCATCTCCTGTGGCATCATCACATTATTCTGCACCATGAGGGCCTAAGTGTAGCCATTAGGACACATACCCTGGATATGTTGTTGATTGCATGGGCAGCCCCATTGGTATTCTTGTGCTATATTATTCTGAGCTATAGGAACTAGCTCTCTAGAAGCACTAGGAATGTTAGGATTATAAGGTTGGCTGGCCTTTTGGTTATAATTTATTGCTTGACCTTGCTGGCCTTGTTGGTATTGGGGCCTATTCTACTGGTAATGATTTTGATAGGGTTGTTGAAAAGGCTGTTGGTAAGGTTGTTTGTAAGGCTGGGATTATTGCTTCTTTAGATTAACCAACTCATTAGTAACTATTTGCAAGGCCTTTTTAATCTCAGTCAGGTCTTGGGATTAATTCACAACTAGGCTAATAGCTTGTTGAGAAGGAGCTGGGAGAGGTGGAATAGATTCCAAAGCTAGAATTTCTTCAGGAACAGGATGAAGCTCAAGAAAAATAGGCATTGGGGGCCTTGGGGCTATCTTTCTAGCTTGGATTAGACTATTTTCAGATCTTATGGCAAGATCATATGCTACTGGTAGATTATTTCCACCCATTGATCAGATCATAACAGAGATATCACTGTTAAGGGCTCTTAGATAATACAAGAAAGAATGCTAGCTTGATGGTCTAACCATAGCTGGTATTCTATTCCATGTCCTCTGAAATCTGAAATTAAAATTCATCATGTATTCTTGGGGTGCTCTTTTAATAGTAGTCAAATGCTCAACTAATGAGAGGTGATCTGATTTATCCTCAAACTGATTGGTTAAGGCCTAACCCAATCCATCCCAATTAGTTATAGAACCAACCACTAAGCATCTAAACCATTGCAATGCTTTGCCCTTGAGGGAAGCTGCCAACAACCTCACAGCTACATTGTCCTGTGTTATATTATGTAGGGTACAAAGGGATGCTACTTCTCTTATATGCTCAATAGTTGAGGTCTGATCCTCTCCTATAAAAATAGGTAATCTCTTGAGAGCTGATATAGGTATGTCATCATGCTACTGCAAATTCAAGGGGCTACCTTCATTAAAGGGTGCTGCCTCAGTTGAGCCATTGGAGGATTTAGGGGAACTTGAATTGCTGGTGTTGCTTGTACAGGTAGTAATACGTGTATTAACTATATTGGGGAAGCACTTGTAGGAATGTGAGTAGGCTTAGGATTAGGATTGGGAGTAGGATTTATAGATTTTGATGCACTAGCTTGGGTTGCTTTAGACCTCTTTTTGACAAATGGCAGCTTTGCATACACAAAAAGATTCTTACTTTGCCTGGTTGGGATCCCACTCATAAGCTTATATACTGATCTACATAAAACACCATTAGAGTCACCAAGTATGATTTCAAAACACTGTCACTGCTCATACCACACAATAACTTGCATAAATCTTTCTAGAAAACTGACTCACATAGTCTTCAGTCCCACCGAGCGTGCCAAAAATTGTTGTCACTAAGGATTGCACCCTATTTTGCTAAGTATTGAATCCAGCAATCCTGTGAAATATGGGACTATTCTCAGGCTATGGGTAACCTATCTGAGAATACACCTCCGGATTAAGGGTCGGCTTCCCTTTGGATCACTTGAAACTTATCTAAACTTGGAGGGAAAAGGGGGAAAAAATGCATGAAAATGAACAATTGCAACTGAAATGAAACAAAGGTGATCCAACAATTCTAAAGAGAAATCACAACTAAAAATATGTTTACTCCAACATCAAGACAAACTAACTCACAACTCAATCCCACTTTCTTAACTCTTAGTGAAACAAGGTACTTAGAATGCAGAAAAGGAAGAACACTTCACAAATCTGATATTCTTGATTGCACACAAACCACACTACTGAATTAGGATGGATTCCTGAATACCAACTTGGATTCAATATGTGGCTTAAGGATACAAGAACATCACAATAATCTTGCAAATAAATTCAAAATCAAACCCAGAATTGTAGGGGAACAAGAAGGATCAATTTTATTGCTGAAAAGAAACAAGTACAAGATGTGTCTCTCAGAGCTACAACACTCCTATCAAAGAGAAAGAAATGAAGAGCTAACCCCAATCACCAAAAGTGAGAGGTATATGAACTAAAAATTAGGAATTTGCATTCAAACTCCACTACCTCCTAAGAATAGAAAAGTCAGAAAATGGACCCATGAGGCTGCATCATGGTTCGAATGCCAGATTCCCAGATTCCTAGGGGTGAGGGAAGTGGGACCCTAAAAATAGATAGTCAAAGATGACTGGTCTATCCACTAAGTCATGTCTCTAACTAATAATTTGACAATGGTTTATAATAAATACCACTTGTCGATATCTTACAATAATATTCTGCAATGACTTAGCAATAAAACCTATCCCACTATGTCATAAAAAAAAGATCTAATTATATTTTCAAAATGGTCTCAACCAAAAGGGAAACACATTTTAAAAATAATAGCATTAAATAACAAAAACCTCCTATCCCTAGGGAAAACTATGGATTACATAGGAATTTCAAATATCAACAACACACAAAAATGGGAGGATATTCATAAAAATAAATACATCATACATAACCCAAAGTTGAAGACCTCAAACCTAAAGAAAGGGGAGGAAGGAATCAAATGTTATTATCAAAACCCTCATGTGAAAAAGAGGAACCCTGTCATCAAAAATCTTCAACTTGGCACCTGGCAACCTTCTAATCTCATTGGAGCTCTAATTTGGGAAACAACAAACTTCGGTTTTGGCAATATGTTGTTGAGGTAGGCATGCATGTACTCAATCCATTTTTCATATGATCACATTGTTTCTTCCTCTGCATTGTAGACTTCATTGTATTAGGACATCATTGACTGTTCTTTCATGGCACTGTTATACATTTGAATTTCTCTGTACATTGTAAAGCATCTCAGCTTCAATGGGCTCCCTTATGCTTTTGTATTTACTTTTGTATTTGATTGATTCATTGGACCGAATGGCACCATTGCATTTGAAAACATTTGGTGTGAACACCAGATGCCCGATGAGCCACGAGCTAGGGCACCATGTATATGCACTGTTCTCCTATATCTTTGCATTGAAATAGGACATGACATTGATGGTATTGTATTTACTGGTTATGTAATGGCATAGCTCTATATTTGATTAATGTTTACATATGCCATGGTCACAGATTGCTCATTGTTTTTTGTTATTGCTTTATATTGTGGCACCACACTTCTTGGCCTATGAACTATAACATGTTATTACAATGCTCACTATTATGTTTATGGCAACATGCCTCGAGCTAGGGTACTATGGTATTGAGGGTATCGGGCATTTGATGCTAGTGATTTTGACCCTTGAACATCGAGGGCATCATCTATTGTATGCTTTCTTCAGTGCCAGGCCGTGGACATGAATACGAGGTAATGTCTGGTACCCCAGTATTTGACTATTTCTTTATGTATATCTACACTCATCTATTCAATTCTGATAACGGCTATGCTCATAGCTTGTGTGATCTCAGATAGATTCTTTTCCTTTCAATTCTTTGCCTTTTCTAAATGGTATTTATCACTGATACATGCATGTGTAGATGTAGATGCAATTCATTTCCTTTTATTTTCATGCACTTTGCAATGAAATGAACACAAATAATAAGCAAGACCACCTAATAACACAAACTAGGGTACTATAGCATCATTTAGTAATTAGGTCTCCAAACTTAAGAATGAGCAAAAATAGGACAACAATACCTTTGGGCTACTTAGATCCATCCAGAAAGGTTGTCTGCTAGCTCCTGCATTATATGTGCTTGCTACTAAAGGCTTTGGATATTTTCTTGCCAACTCTGTTTCTTTTGGTTTAGTTTGGGGCATTTCTCTTCCTAATTCTTCTTCTCAACTTGTTAATGGTCACTTTGTTGATGACTCCTTTCTCACTCTTATTGAGGATGAGGAGAATATCTCCAATGCCATATAGTGCCTGGGAACCTTTTGTCAATCCTCTGGATGTGCTATTGAGTGGCATAAGACCCTCTACTTTAGACAGTCTTTCCTTCTAGCCCCTCCCTGGCTTGCGAAGTTTGATTGTAAATGGGTCCAGCATGGGGAAGTCTTCTACTTCCTAGGCATTCCCTTTTTCTTCCATGCATCTTATGTGGACTTATGGAATGTTTTGATTGCCAAGATTGAGGAAAAACTACATTATTAGATCTGCAAGCCCCTCTCTCTTGCGGGGAAATTCTAGATTTGCTCCAATGTTCTAGCTGCTACTCATGTTTACTACTCTTCCTGCTAAGCTCCTTCTAAAGCCTCATATCACAAGCTAGAATTCCTTCTTAGAGACTTTGTCAGGGCCTCTGGAGCTGATAGACATGGGTTCCATAGAGTGGCTTAGGAGTATTGTTGTCTTCCTAGAGACTCTGACAGCCTTGGCCTTCTCTCCACTCAGAAGCAAGGGCTTTCTCTTTGCACCAAGTGGATTATTTGTGCTCTCACTAGTGATGAGGCCTAGAAGATCCTTGTCAGGAATTGCATCTCTTCAAGATTCCCTATTCATAGACCTACTTGGAAGGCCATTCATCTATAGACCCTTCTCATTATGAAGGAGCCTATTCAGATTCAAGGCACTTTCATCATAAAGAGCATTTGGAAATCCTGCGAAGCTATTAAGCCCTGGGTTTGGTGGGATGGTGATGGCTTTCACAATGGGATTTATTTCAATCAACAAAACCTCTAGTGGTCCCCATTATTTTCTATTCAAGGCATTCATCTAGCTAAGACTCAAGGGGCCAATGCTCTGCATTTTTTCAAATGTGGCATTTAGACTCCCAAGGACCTCTTCTCTAGGGCCACTATGAGTCTACACTCTTGGGAGGATATGCAAGTGCAATATCACTTGGCTTGCACAGATTGTCAAACTTTTGATCTATTGGTTTCCTCTATCCCTAATAATTTGCTTCATAAGCTTGGTATCCAAATTGTTCGTCCCTGGTGGAAGCATAGGAAATGGTATCCTGCCACTCCTTTCAGCAATTACAAGCTAAGGCTGGGCTACAAATGGTTGTCTCCTCATCTTCTTGTGGTGGACATTCTTAACCAAAGATGGCATCTTCAATCTTCTACTTATCACTGGAGCTCTCACTTTTAGACCAACTAGGTTGCCATTATGGAGCCCAAGATGGCTCTCTTTTCTTGGTGTCTGCTATTCCAAGGGCTTCCTGTGGAACATAGGCTCAAAAATTTGGGTGTTCATGACCCTTGATGTCCCTTCTATGGTCACTCTAAGAATTTCTTGTACATCTTCTGCTTCTGTAGGAGAGCTCAATAGTATTGGCAGTGGATCCATGATTTTTTCAAACCCTTTAGGCCTGAGCCATTATTCTAGCATATGATTGTCCTGGGGGATTCTCCTAGACTTCCTTCCAAGTTTACCTACATTTGGCATACTTTCAAGATGGAGATTGTGTTCACTCTTTGGAAAGATAGGAATATTGTTCTTTTTTCTCATAGCTTTCTTGATACGAATGTTTCTCTGTATAGCAAAGCTTCCATATGTAATAATGTTATGATGTAGATTTAGGTTCAATAAAATAAGGTGGCTCTATAGGTGGCTCACCTTTAGGAGCTACTCAATCATTGGGGAAATTCTCCCTACATGATTGCATGGGTCCCTCCTGATGCTATTTTTGCAGAAGGTAACCCTTCTAGAGGTCATCGTCATGGGCATAGTTCCTCGACTCACCGCTCTCGTACCCCATGGTTGCAAGCTCCCTGCCACCACTCTCGTAGAGTTGGTGATGATGGTTGGTAGTGCCACTTGGCTTCTCCGCCTCATCATACCTCTGGGTGGTCTCCATCTCCAACTCAGTTTACCCCTCCTAATGCTCTTGTTACTCGTCATGGCTCTGATAGGCCTCTTGCCACCTCCTCCAAGTTTGTCTGCCTGGCTCTGGCCATTTCTCTACCCCTGGAAGAAGACAAAGATACAGAAGATGATGGTTGGTCAACTCCTGACCCTCCTGTCGATCCCAATGATGTATGGGGTTCTGATGATAAAGATCCTCCTCCTTCTGGCACCGCTCTTATAGCTTAATGGATTTATGCCTATTTTTTTTATGAATTGTTGTTGTTGTTTTCGGCTTATGCTGTGTGAACTCTGCAGGGTGATTTTTATGTCCCTCGGCCCCTTTTTGTGAATATGTAACTTTTATATTTGATTAATAGAGAAGGCACTATTCATAAAAAATGTTGAATATTTGATTAATTGAATTTAATTAAGCCGCTTAATTATTTAATTAGATTTAATTACATTTATTCCTAATTAATATAATTTTTATCTGATAATAAATCAAAATTTTGAAAATAATCAGTTGAACATCTATTTAATTGATTAAATCAAATTGTCAAAATTAATGATATATTTTTTCCAATAAAGTTTGATTAAATAATTGATTAACCTATAAATCAATTATTTTAATTCAAAAATCAGTTCAAGTAAGAATAAATCACTTGAATTATTAAATAAATTCCTAATTATCCATGCACATTCAGAAAAGCAGTTAAACTCTAAATCAACAAATCAATTCAATTTGTTAACTTTTCGAACTCAACATGTGATTGTGAGTTGAAAAAGTGATATGAACTCCTATTTGAGTTAAAAAGTTGTTTTTGCATGATTTTGTTAGTTAACTCTTTCTGATTTTCTGATAACTCAACAATCAATCTAAGTTGATCAGGTAGAGATTTTCGACTTTCCACGAGCTCTCATAGAACCTATATTTCTATATAAATGAGGCTCGGTCCTTCACAAATGATCACCCTCTTGCGAATATCAAGAAACTTGTTTGTGCAATCCGATGATTTTGTGAGATTGTGCTAATTTCTTGAGATTCTTGTTATCATTTCATTAATTTTTCATAGCAATTCATATCATTGTTAGATTAGATTGCATTCATTTTCATTCAGTTTCTACATCAATTTCCATACAGTTTTCATCCATATTGCATAGAAAAATAAAAAACATAGATTAATCTGCATTCATATTCCATTTGTTTTTCATCATTAAATCCTTCATTTAGGTGCTACATTTTCACTAGTCTCGGTCCAATTTTGATAATATCAAACTCACATCTACTAGAAGGAAGTAAATCACCGAGTTAGCAATATTTGTCTTATTTTCATATTTTATGATTTGCTAACCTTTAACATTTTATTGAAGTGTTGTGTCCACAACTAGGTACAATTTCACATACACAATATGTTAATATGATTTAGAACAACAAAGAGGGGGGTGAATCAATTGTTCTTAGGTCCAGATGTATAAAAAAAAATTTAAAACTCTTCAAAAAATTACATCCAACAACCAACAGTTACTCAGTCATTATTGATTGTATAACAGAAACATATAATAGTGCAGTCCACTATCCAATAGTATCTAACTTCTAAAACACAAAAATGTTCAAACCAAAACATTCACACAAGTATTAACACTAGGATTTATAGTGGAAACCCAATTAGGGAAAAACCACTTTGTAACATATTACTATTATTTTCACTCTTCTGAAGTGAGCTCTATGAAAAGCCAACCCTGTCAAAGGTTAAAAACACACTGTCAGGTGTAACCCAGTCAAAGGATTTAAACCACTATTAAAAGTGTGCCTTGTTATAGGACTTATATACATCCCATTAGAATGCAACCTTGTTCAAAGGATTTATACAAATGACTATTAGGTCAACCTTTTTTAAAAGGATTTTGACTGATACAATGTTTAGAAAGTAACAGTAGTATTGATCTAAAAAACATAAAACTCACTTTGCAAATATCAGATCTAATTTCGTACACATATGCTCACTTACTAACTATGAACCTTTACCATCTCCATCACTGATCTACTCTGAAATCTCTTCAAGAAATCACAACACTTCTCCTTCAACCTTTTCTGCTTATACATTCAATAACATCAACAATACTTCCAGCATCCTCTCCTCTGTTCAACCTCATGCTTAGGTTTCCTTAACACTTCCTCAAATTAGTTCAATACATCTTTTGTCACTTAATCTCCTTCATAGATCTTAGGGTTAGGTCAAACTCATCGAATCCTTTCAACTTTATGTTCTTCATCTATCCTTCTAGAAATATCTCAAATCTCTTAATAGATTTACAATAAAATATTTTACAGTGCATTAAGTGCTTTTGTACAATCAATAAATAAAGTCAACACATTTTACATAATCCAAGAATTCAACTATGTCGGCTGGAAATCTGAATTCTTCCTCAAATGTAAATTACTAATGCTCCGTCAATATAGTGTTCAACTCATCGGTCTTCATTAGAAAGCTCGGTCACCTCAAAAACTATTTCCTCAGCTAATATTGTCTTCCTCGACAATTAAATAATGTTCAGTCAACACTAAATTTACTCGGCATATACTAGCTTGGTCGACACTAACATCACTCGGCTTAAACTAGATTTATTCACTTTTTCTCAGTTAAGCCTACCAGTCTTCATTCTTACTTAGATAAACAATACATTATCTTATCATTTTGCCACATAATCAAGTACTCATTAAAGTATCAAGATAACTCAACCTTTCCTTAAGTGCTATTGTTACCAACCTTGCCTATCCCCTTCACAACAATCAAATAGATATAGTACTTTCTTAGATAGCAACAGTCTTACCAGTTAAGGTTTGACATCAATGACTACAAAAATTGCTTCAATTGTAGTTTCCAATAATCTCCCTCTTTGGCATTGATGGAAACACCATATGAATAACACATGAATCACCAACCAATCCAAAACTTATCTTTCCATCAGAAATATTTATAATATCCTTAGCTTCATTCTAATACAGAATCAATTAGCCATGCTTGTATGAATGTTCACTGAATCTCTCCTTCTTACTCGATCTTCCATGAAATCTCACCATGTGTATTCATCTGTGATCATCTCCCTCTTTGACAAAAATGCCAAAGTAGCAACTAAAACATACATCCTGCAGATGTAGATATCATTTTTCAGTTTAGTAACAGTATTTCTCCCTTTGTCATCTTTTCCTATTACTGATTCTTGTCTTACTTGTACTTTTCACAACTCTAGGCTGCTCCTAAAGTGTGACCTATATCTACATCAATTTGTTAGATACTCTTTGTAGCACATTTGATGCAGTGCTCCTAGCTTGACTAGGCAGCCTCAGTTAGGGGAAGAACCCCTAATTGACCTCTCAGATATTCATGAGCTTCTTTAGGTAAAGCTTTAGTGAATATGTCTACTAGTTGTTCCTTTGTATTCACATATTCCATTCAGACCTCTTTATCTTGTACCAGTTCCCTCAAGTAATGATACTTGATGGTGATGTGTTTGGTCTTTGTGTGCATCACTAAATTCTTAGAGTTGTTAATAGCACTTGTGTTGTCACAGTAGATGACAACTAGTTCAGTGATCTCTTCTTTCATGCCTACCAATAATTGCTTTATCCATACCAAGTTTGGACCTCTTTCTTGCTTGTCCAGGAAACTAATCTCTATCCAAGAAAGAAAGCTCCACCACTAGTACTCTTTCTATCATCCACATTTCTTGCCCAATTAGCATCAATATACACTCTCAGTTCAAACTTTTCATGCTTCTTGTAGTACAATCCATAGTCAGTAGTCCCTTTCAAATATCTCATTATCCTTTTGATAGCCATCATGTGAGTTTCCTTAGGATTGGTAGAGAATCTTGCCACAATCCCAATAGCTAAATCAATATTTGGTCTATTGTGTACAACATACTGCAACTTTCCAATCATGGATCTATACAAAGTTTGGTTTACTTCTGCAACATCATCATTTTTAGATAAATTTTGTCCAGTAGCCATGGGAGTACTTACTAGCCTTGAATCTTCCATACCAAAGGTTTTCAGTATCTCATGAACATATTTAGACTATGTGATGAAAATTCCTTTCTCCATCTAATATACTTGTAAACCAACAAAAAATTTGATCTCCCCAAACATACTCATTTCAAATTTAGTTTGCATTTCATTTGAAAATTTCTTACACAAGGCATCTTGTCCACCAAATATAATATCATCTACAAAAATCTTAGCCAACAAGATTCCTTTACCTTCTTCATCTTTCATGTATAGATTGCTTGTGTCATTTGTTCTTGAGAATCCAATCTGTATCATGTAGTTGTGCAGTCTCTCATACCATGCTCTGGGAGCTTGCTTTAATCCATATGGTGCTTTATTTAGTTTGCAAACCATGTGTCTTTTGTTTGGATCAACAAATCCTTTTGGCTATTCAATGTACACTTCTTCTTCTAATATACCATTTAAAAATGCAGACTTAACATCCATTTGGTATACCTTGAAATCTTTGTAGGTAGCATATGCAAGTAAGGTTCTTACTCCTTCCAATCTAGCTACAGGGGAAAATGTCTCCCCATAATCTATTCCTTCTTCTTGTGCGTAGCCTTTTCATACCATCCTAGCTTTGTTTCTTGTGATTTGACCATGCTCATTTAGCTTGTTTCAAAACACCCACTTTGTTCCAATGATATTTTTATTTTCTGGTCTCAACACCAGAGTCCAAGTATCATTCTTCTCTATCTGGTCTATCTCCTCATTCATTGCTTGTATCCAGTCTTCATTTTCTAATGCATCCCTTGGTGTCTTAGGCTCGAATTCACATAGTAAACATGTAGGATCTCTTGTCTTTCTTCTAGTCAGAACTCCAGTATCTTTTTTTCCAATGATCTATTCAGGCTTGTGATGTCTCCTTACATATTGTGCCAAAATAGGTTATGCTCTCCTTTCATCTTTCTCTTTAGGTTCACCAATAAGATTGTCAGATTTAGCTTCTCAATGCTCAGCAACCTCTTCCTGATACTTGACAGCTTCCTCTTGTTGCTTAGCACGTTCTTTTCTCTCTCGGCATTGTTTTCCTGAAGCTTGGCATTGCTTACCCGAGACTCTACATCAGGTGAAAGTTTTTCATTTTCCTCTCCTTCCTCTATATACACAAAAGATCTATAATCTTCTGGTTCTCTTTTTTTGTCAGCTTCATTTTTCTTGGCATACTCATCAACTTTGACATTCACACTTTCCACAATTTTGTTAGTGTTAGAGTTCAAACACTTATAAGCTTTACTTTTTGTGGAATAGCCTAGGAATATGCCCTCATCACTTTCAGCATCGAATTTTCCATTCCTATTGTCCTTTAGTAAGTATCATTTTCTTCCAAAAATTCTAAAGTACTTTACATTAGGTGCATACCCATGCCATAGCTCATAAGGTGCCATATTTTTACCTTTTTTTATCTGTACTTGGTTAAGAGTATAAACAGATGTACTTACAGCTTCTCTCTAATACTTTTGTGCAACATTATTTTCAATAACTAATGTCCTTGCATAATCCATGATAGATATGTTCCTTCTCTCTACTATATCATTCTGTGGAGGAGTTCTTGGTGCAGACATTTGTCTTTTGATCCCTCTATCATTACAAAATAGATTGAATTCATTGGATATAAATTCTCCACCTTGGTTAGATCTTAGACACTTCAGGTTCCTACTTGTCTCCTTTTCAACCTTAGCCAAATACCACTTAAAATTTTGAAAAGCATCAAATTTTCTTTTAAGAACATTACAGTCATCAATCGGGTATAATCATCAACAAACAAGATTAAATATATAGCACCAAATAGCTTTTTACACCCATAGGTCCAAAAAGGTCAGTTTGAACCAAATCTAAAGCATTCTCAGAAGTAAAAGTCTTGCTCTTAAAACTAGACTTTGTCATCTTACCCAACTGACATTCTATGCACATTAAATTTTTAGGTTTCTTCAATCTAGGCACACCTCTCACTTTCTTCTTCTTATTGATTTCTACCAAATTATCAAAGTTAACATGACATAGCCGCTTATGCCATAAACAAATATCATCAAGTTGTGCAATCATACATGTTTCTTCAGATAGATCTAGATAGAAAAAATTACCTCTTTTCTGTTCTCCACTTCCAATCAATTCACCAGTGGCATCAAATATTTTGGCCTTCCTATTATGAAATTCCACTCAGTAGCTAGTGTTATTAAGTTGTGCAACACTTAGCAGATTATAGTCAAAACCCTCAACCCAATAAGCATTCTCACAAGTGATCTTATCAATCAGCTTAATCAATCCTTTACCTCTAACAAGACATGGTGCATCATTACCAAATTTCACACTTCTACCTTTATAATGATCTAAGGTATCAAACTTACTCTTGTCACCAGTTATGTGATGTGAACAACCACTATCAATAATCCATTTATCATTTTTGTTCACATAAGATATCAATGCATTTTTCTCATCCTCGTCGAACTCATCTTTCATTGCAACATAGACAACCTCAATTTCAAAATCATCACTATCAATGTCAGTCTCTTCTTCGGCAATATAGCAAGATTTCTTACATTTTCCTTTGTAGTCCTTGTACCTTTGGTAACCTCTATCTTCTCTTTTTTCTTTTTTCTTGTTGTCTCTTTCTTCATCCTTATCATCCCTATCAAGACATCTATTAGCTATATGACCAACTTTATTACATGAAAAACATATAATAGGGAGTTTACCTTTATACTTTCCTTTTCCCCTTTTTAGTCTTCTAGCCATAAGAGCTTCTAGATCCTCAAGTTCTTCATTAGATGTGTCACTTTCACTTTCACTTTCACTGATGCATCTTTCTTTTTCCTTCTTTGACTTACTCAAAACCATTTGTGACTTAAAATAAGATTCAACATTAGCAACAGTGTAGTTATCATAGTTAGAAAGTTCAAAAGTAGTAAGCTTACCAACCAAACTTTCCAAAGTAAGAGCATTTTTAGGGTTACATATAGATTTCTGAATTGCTAAAATTTTGATGGCATAAATAGGACATAGAGTTCTCAATACTTTTCCAATTACAGTTTCATCATCAATAGTTCCATTTTCTCCTCCAATAACATTTAAAACTTCTTTTATTCTACCACAATATTATGCAATATTCTCACGTTCTTGCATTCTCATTTCATCAAATTTACCTCTTAGGCTCTCATCTTTTTCTCTCAATACATTTATGTCACCACCATAGATGTTTGCAAGAGTGTCCCACATTTTCTTTGCATTAGTGCAATCTTTGATATCTTCAAATTCTGGATAACTTAGGGCAGATGCAATCTCCAACATTGCTTGGTTGTGTTCTTGTTTAGCTCTCATCTCCTTGGTAGTCAAAGGTGCAATAGGTGTGACATAATCATACTCAACATAATACTTTGAAAAATTACCAATGCCAGCCAGATGCAGCTTCATCAAACTTTTCCATGCAGGGAATTTCTCCTTATTTATCTTTGGTACCTCCTTATTATACATCCTGATCATTTGCTTCAAGTACCTTTAAACTTGTTCTCTGTAAGAACCAACAGCTTTGATACCAATTGTTAATATGATTTAGAACAACAGAGAGGGGGGGGGTGTGAATAAGTTGTTCTCGGGTCTAGATTTATAAAACAAACTTTAAAACTCTTCAACTAATCAAATCCAACAACCAACATCTAGTCAGCCATTATTGATTGCATAACAGAAACATATAACAGTGCAGTCCACTATCCAATAGTATCTAACTTCTAAAACACAAAAATGTTTAAACCAAAACATTCACACAAGTATTAACACCAGGATTTATAGTGGAAACCCAATTAGGGAAAAACCACTTTGTAACATGTTACTATTATTTTCACTCTTCTGAAGTGAGCTTTGTGAAAAGCCAACCCTGTGAAAGGTTACAAACATGTTGTCAGGTGTGACCCGATTAAAGGATTTAAACCACTCTGTTAAAAGTGTGCCTTGTTATAGGAATTACATACATCCCATTAGAATGCAACCTTGTTCAAAGGATTTATACAAGTGACTTTTAGGTCAACCTTTGTTAAAAGGATTTTGACTGATACAATGGTTAGAAAGTAACAGTAGTATTGATCTAAAAAACATACAACTTACTTTGCAAATAACAGGTCCAATTCCATACACATATGTTGGCTTACTAATTGTGATCCTTTACCATCTCCATCACTGATCTACTCAGAAATCTCTTCAAGAAATCACAACACTTCTCCTTCAGCCTTTTCTACTTATATAGTCAATAACATCAACAATACTTCCAGCATCCTCTCCTCTGTTCAACCTCATGCTTAGGTTTCCTTAATACTTCCTTAAATTAGCTCAATACATCTTTTGTTGCTTAATCTCCTTCATAGATCTTAGGGTTAGGTTAGATTCATCGAATCCTTCCAACTTTATGTTCTTTGTCTATCCTTCTAGAAATATCTCAAATCTCTTAATAGATTTACAATAAAATGTTTTACAGTGCATTAAATGCTTTCGTACAATGAATAAATAAAGTCAACACATTTTACATAATCCAAGAATTCAACTATGTCGGCTGGAAATCTGAATTCTTCTTCAAATGAAAATTACTGACGCTCGGCCAATACAGTGTTCAACTCCTTAGTCTTCATTAGAAAGCTCGGTCACCTCAAAAACTATTTCCTCAACTAATACTGTCTTCCTCGGCAATTAACTAATGTTCGGTCAACACTAAATTTACTCGGCATATACTAGCTTAGTCGACACTAACATCACTCAACTTAAACTAGATTTCTTCACTTTTTCTCAGTTAAGCCTACCAGTTTAGTCTTCATTCTCACTTAGATAAAAAATACATTATCTTATCATTCTGCCACATAATCAAGTACTCATTGAAGTATCAAGATAATTCAACCTTTCCTTAGGTGTTATTGTTACCAACCTTGTATGTCCCCTTCACAAAAATCAAATAGATATAGTACTTTCTTAGATAGCAGCAATCTTACCAGTTAAGGTTTGACATCAATGACAATACAATAATTGCTTCAATTACAGTTTCCAACACAATATGGTACTCTTCTTAGGTGTCTAGAATGCAAAGAGTCTAAGCGTGTGCTAAAGAAATTCCATGAAGGTATCTTTGGATCTTATTTGAATGGTCTCTCATTATTCAAGAAACTCTTAAGAGTCAAATACTATTGGCCCAATATGGAAAAAGATGTCCAATTTGCTAAATCTTGCAAGCACTGCCAAATACATGATAACCTAATTCATGCTCTTGCTAAAGAATTATTTCCCTTTATCATTTACTGACCCTTTCAATAGTGGTAATTTGACCTTGTGGGAAAAATCTATTCTAATTCATCTAATGGACATAAGTATATTATCATGGCCATGGAGTATTTCACAAAGTGGGTCTAAGTAACTTCACTCATCAAGGTGACTGGAAAATAAGTGTCCATGTTCATTCTGAACTAAAATATTTGTAGGTATGGGATACCCTCCTTGATTATGACAAACAAAAAAGGGATATTCAAAAATAAGGATATCAATGAACTATTTGATAAGGTCCATATAACCCAACATTGTTCTTTCATCTACTACCCATAGGGTAATGGACAGGCCAATGCATCAAACAAAAAAATTCTTAAAATCTTAGATAGAATAGCGAGAAAATTAGGTAAAGACTGGCGTCTACAACTAAAACTAGCATTGTGGGCTTACGACACTAGTATTGAAACACCAATAGTGGAAAAACCTTCTGCATTAGTGTATGGCACAAAATCGGTATTGCCTATTAAGATAGAAGTACCATCTCGTACGGTTTCTCTACAAGGAGTCATAACTAATGAAGATTACCAAATTCCTAGCATCCAAGAATTAGAGTTTCTTGATAAGAGGAGGAAATAAGAATTTTAACATCTAAGGGTCTATCAAAAGATAATGTCTCAATACTATAACAATAAAGTGAAACACAGAGAATTTCAGGTTGGAAATCTAGTACTTCGAGAAAATCCAAAAAATCTACAAAATTGTGAGTAGAAGGGAAAGTTTAAACCCAACTGGTTAGATCCCTTCATGATTACTAGAACATTTAGGTTTGGATCTTATCAACTATCAACTCTAGAAGGAGATCTTCTCCTTGACCCCATCAACACAATCCACCTAAAAAAAATCTACAGCTAGATAGTCTCATAACCAACAAGTCATGTATAGAGAAAATATTCCTAAAAAATTTTCAAAAATAGTAAAAAGTAGAAAAATCCAAAAATAGTAGATAAAGTCCTAAAAAAATCATTATCCTAGTGAAAATCTAGCAATAGGTGCCTTGATAATAGCAAAAAAATAAAAAAGCTCAAAAATACAAAACAAAGTCAAAAAGCAAAGTGGAAAAGAGCAAAAAAATCAAAAGCTCAAAAATACTATAAAATCAAAAAAAAAAGTGGAAAAGAGCAAAAAAAATTAGATTTATGTGCCTTGGTGAAAACTTGGTAAACAAGTTCCTTGATAGAAAATATAGAAATAAATCCAAATGGTGAAAACTTGGTAAACAAGTGTCACTTGTAGTCAGCACTCTATATATCAATGTGTAGCTTGGCTATCATGCCTTCATGGGCTACCCTAGTCACTCTTGTAAACTTGCACATCTCAATTGTTCTATGCAGCACCATCATGGATTGGATTCAATCACTATCTCGATCCCAAGCACTCACATCTTACTGGGGGAAACCCCACCATCGTAGTCGATCAACCATGTCCCTCTTGTAAGAGTTACTTGTTTGGATAGTTTGCCACTACCACATTAGTGTTTCTCAACACTACCTATATTTGGACACATCTGTGTTTCTAAACACACATCAAATAAACATAAAAACTTTAAAAACCTTAACAATAACAATCAACACACAACCATATTTTTCAACACTACACACTCACAAGCACAGCTGGTGTTTCTCCAACACCACTCAACCGATAAAATATCCAAAAACTAAAACTCACAGAAAATATGCTAAAAAAAATTCTTTGAATGTTTTTTGTTACCATTATTTTTTTCTTATTATGTTTCATCAACACTCAAGGATAACTAGGAGCATGGTAAATCTTTTTTTATTTTTGCTAGTCGGTGTGATTCCAATTATCTGAAATTATCAAATAAACTAGGTATTTGTGGTAAGAGTCTCCATTTCATGTGGTACACCACACATACCATGACTCATTTTTTTTAGCGCTAAGGTGAGGTTGGAATTATCTCCTTAACTATTATTAATCTATTTTTTCATGCAAGCATGCACTTATGGTTATCTTGGTTCTGAATGCCTTTATACCCATACAACCTTGCAATATTAACTAGAAATAATTCTTAGGTCATCTTGGCTCTTTTTCCTTAATGCTTGCATTCATTTTCCATATTTCATTCTGATGAAATTCATATTCATACTCTCATGGTTGTAGTGGCACCAGTGAGATTTTTATTAACTCTAATGTCCCAAAATGTTCAATGATGATAAACCAACAAGGAAAATGGACTATTAACTTGCGTTCTAGATTGCATCGCATCCTAGGATTGCATTCTTAGTCTTAGCTTTTCATGGATTACTTGAGCTAGGTAATCTTCTCTCTTGAACACGATCTAATTTCAATCCTCACCTTAACGGTCAACTGAAAAATCATCATCTCTAGCCTAATCAACATATATCAACTGAGCTAAACACATCACCTACAAAATAAGGTTTATAAACATGTATCATTACATCAAATTGGTATATAAAGAGAACCAGGTGCTAAATTTTCTTTCCATATAAACATATCAATAAATACTTATGATATCATACAAGAGAGAAGATGCTACAAAATCACATCTTCATCATATCGTGTTGGAAAATAAAGATGCATCTATAATGATAAAAGAAAAGTGGGGGAATTAAAGGACATTCATGGATATATACAAAACAATAAAATATGAGAATCCATGATACAGTAACAAGTAAAGATGATCAAAGAGAGAAATCGATCACATTATCATAATAATACAGACATGAGTAAGAAATATAGAAAATACATCCATGAACATATCATAAAGAAAATACAACTATACATACATAAAAGGATATGTTAAGAATCAAGAAGAATAGGAGATAATGAACACATGGAGCCACCAAATAAGTATATCAAATATATCATAAATGTGTCACAATAAGATCTCAAAAAAAATGAGGTATCAGTATATCAAAATCAATCTCAAGGTACATCAAGTGAGAGTCCAAAATTAGTAGAAAGGGGAAATATAGAGGAAGGGAATCAAGACTCACTCCCACCCTTGGCACCATCATGAAGATGGGGAGGAGGTGGCATGTCATCTCTAGTAGGTCGAGGGGGATAGCATCCTCTAACTTGGCAATAAACAAAGAATGAGATGGAGCTTTGTTTGTCATAGGCACAACACCAATATACAGAGCATAATAATACATCACTTTGGCTCCCTAATATGTAGTATTATGTTCCACCTAGTCATGCTCCTGGGCTCTCTAGTATCTCTTAGATATCAAATTATCTATGCATTTATCTCTCTCTCTATAATCATCATGTCCTACTCTATTATCTTTGCTTTGGATAGGGTAAGTTGTGTCTACACCTTATGAATGTGATCTTTCAAAGATCTAATAAAATTCATCCCAACTATCTCCCCTCTTGGTGCCTCACTTGCAGGCACTTTGCATGTGGGTGGCTATATGATGAGGAGGCCAAGCTTAGTTTTCTACTATAGAATCAGCCTGACTCTATTTGGAGATCCTTCCTTTAGATCTCTCAGGGCATTCACCACCCTATATCAAAATGAGCCCCTGGGGACTTGATTTCTCTTCCAAACCCAGTCCTCACCAAAATGTTACTTCCTCCTTCACTGAATCTACACAAATAGATTCACTCTTCTCATTTTTTTAATGCTCCTACAACATCTTCCTAACTTGTTTACCCTAACCGAACTATTATCGAGATCACCTAGGGTAAAGGTTCCAGATTCAAACTTATTGCCTCTCCTACCAAAAACAAAATAAAGAAAACTATGTACAGGGGCTCCTCTCAGATTCCATCTAGACACATGACTTTCATCATGGATTTAGGAACCTAGAGGAGCCATTCAACATTTACCACCCAAGCCGGTGAAGAACTTACAACTTGTGAGTAAACCAAAAGAAGATGAATTCAACTAGTAACTACACAAAAGAAGATGAATTCAAAAGAAGATGATCTTTCCAACACACTTGCCTCTATCTCTCTATTTTCTTTTATTCTAAATCGGAATCAAAAAGCTGAGATGCCATAAATGTCTCCTTCACAATTTAGGAAAGTTTGGACAATTGCTTATGTCAATTCAACTGGTCCAGAATAGTTTCTACTGTCCATACTATCATTGCAAACAACATTCCACCTTTACCAGGTAGCAACTGCGTAAAATCCACCAGTAGTACCAAGCACCAACATTACTAAGTGTCATCATTATCGAGCACCAGTAATACCAAGCAACAACATCTACAGTGCCGGTATTACTGAGTGCCAGTCTTACCAAGCGTTAGTAATACTGAGAAATAGTATTTACTGAGCAACTTCTCTGCATGCCAAGAAACTTAATCTCAGGTTCTTGATGCCTTGGCTGGCTCTCTTCAAGCTTATTGATTACTTCTAACACACAAAAAAACTAAAAGTAAACATCTAAGCACTAGAGTTTTTATTCACCGACTTGACTCATTTTGTACTCGGTCATCACTAGAGTGAATGAATAAACACTTTACAAACCAACTTAAAGAAAATCTAAAAGTTCTACAAGATCCCTAATCTTAGTTATCAAGGTGCCCATGCACCATACTCCCCCAAAAGAGAGAAATCAACTTCCAGGTGATTGGATGAGGTCAGGGTTGATGCCCAAATTCTTGAATTCGGTCTCTTGCACCCATGTAGCCTCAAAAATAGCTTGCCCTTGCCACTTGACCAGGTATTCCATGTAAGTCTTTGTTCTAGTCTTCTTGGCAACTCTTGAATTGAGGATCTTTTCTACCTCGAGCCTTGAAGTAATTGGAAGTTTTAGTGCCTTGAGATTTTCTATAGTTTTTGATAGATCAGAAGCTTCTTCTGGAATTGGTCCCTTGTAGGATACAAGATCTGCCACATTGAAAATCAGAGATAAACCTATAATAGTGGGAAGGTCAATCTTATAGGCATTAGACCCATACTTTTCCAAAATTGCACAGGGGCCTATTTTCCTCATCTGAAGCTTACTTAGAACACCTTTTTGTAGTCGTGCTTTGTTCAGGTGTACCATGACTAAATCTCCTACTTGAAACTAAACATCCCTTTTCCTTTCATCTACCTTCTACTTGGTATGAGTTGTATTCTCCATTAATGTCTTCTTCACAGCATCATGGACCTCCTTCATGCATTGAGCAAAATCTTCTACATAACCACTCTTCTCTATGTCATTTCCAAGATTCCTAAGTTCACATATACCTCTAGGATGGATCCCATACACTATTGCAAAAGGGATTTTTCCAGTGGATCTATTGACTATATCATTATAAGAAAATTCTACTTGTGCAAGCAACTGATCCCATGATTGTCCATATTCTTTTGTGAGGCACCTCAAAAGGTTTCCCAAACTTTAGTTCACTTCTTTGGTATGAACATCAATTTGTGGGTGATAAGCTGAGCTAAATGAAAGGTTTGTATCGAGCTTCTACCATAGGATTTTCCAAAAATGACTCATAAACTTAGAGTCCCTATCTGATACAATGCTTAAGGTTAACCCATGTATCCTTACTACTTCTCTGAAGAAAATATGTGCTATATAGCATGCAATATGTGTGGTTTTGCATAGTATAAAGTGATCCATCTTGCTGAATCTATCCACAATCAAAAAAATATTGTCCATTCCTTATTTGGTCTTAGGAAGTCCAACAACAAAATCCATGCTGACACATTCCCAAGGTCAATCATGGATTGGAACTGGTTGATACAATCCTCCATTTGATGAGGTCCCCTTGGCCTTTTGATAGACTATACAAGTCTCTACATACTTCTGAACATCTTTGTTCATCCTTGGCCAATAATAGTACCTGTTGCCCAAAATTTCCCTATCATTCATTTTTGGCCACGGTTCCTATTTTCAAAAAAGTAATGCTCAAGTGTCAAAAATCTCTATGTTTTCTTCCTTTTAATGTCGAGAGTCCAGTGTGTTTTCTGCTCAAGTGTCAAAAACCCAGTGTGTTTTCGACCTCCTCTCTGTAGGCTCGAGATGTTTTTGCCTTTTGGTCCAAAGGTTCGGTGTGTTTTCAACCTATCTGCTCTAAAAATTTAGTGTGTTTTTTACCTTCGCTTGAAAACCCTCTATGTTTTCGACACCCCTTCTGTGTTTTCGGCCCTAAGTGTGCAACTCCGATCAGGCAGGTCTTGATGCCTAAGGTTGTGCCAGTGTAGAAGATCTGATGGCTGTCGCATGATCACATGGGATCTTCCAATCCCAAGAGATCATGCAACAACCATTGATGTGGTATCGGTGATCGGCAGTTAGGATCGGCAATCAAGACAAGCGCCAACAGTTTTTGAGTAGCATCTTCCAGTTAGTCCCATGATCACATGGGCTCTTTCGAGCCCATACACCCATGCGACTAACCACCTGTGGTTATGGTGGTTACAAGCCAGCAGTGTTGAAGGCAAGGGTCACAGGTTGACATTGTCGCATGATCGAATAGGCCTTCCTGGCTGCATGCGATCATGCGACAAGTGATAGGCGGTCTGGTTTTAAGTGGTGGCAGTCAGTGGCTAGCCTCATGTAGTTGGTCACATGATCACATGGGCTCTTCCAAGCCCATGTGACCATGCAACAAACCATCAGCGATTAGCATGTTTTCGGGCAGTGTTGCTATGGGTCCATGCTGGGGTGCCGAGGTGTTTGATGGGTAGCGGCCGGGACAAGTAGGAGAGTGACACATGGTGGATCTTGTGGGCCCAAGCATTTGTGGAAAGCGGAGGGGGATTTTTAAGAGTAGTCACATGATCGCATGAAGGCCTTTCGGCTCATGTGATCATGCAATTGCTAACTTTTCAAGGCCATGTGGTCGGCTCCTATTGGGCCACGTGGCAAGGTGTGACAGGTGTGGTGTCTTGTGGGTCCCGAGTGCTTATGTGGTGGAAAGGTAGTTTTCAAAGGGGTTGTCACATGATCACATGAAGGCCTTTCAGCTCATGCAATCATGCGACCGTTGAGGTTTTCAAAGAATGGTGGTAGTTTCAAAGGGGTGTCGCGTGATCGCATGAACCTTTTTTTAGCTCATACGATCATGCGACTAGGTTCATTTCAAAGATAGTGCGGCCCTTTTTTGGCTTTCTTCTAAGGACATTTGCAAGTATGGGTAGCTAAAGAGATTGACAATTTTTGGAGGTGGTTGCTAGGAGATTTTGTAGATCTTTTAGGCAGTCGTTTGTGGTCCTTTCCAATATCTGATTGGATTTTTTGAGCATTCATGGCTTAGTGGGCTTGTAGAGAGGTAGATGGATGAGGTTTTTTATCCTGGTAAGGTTGATCAATTCAGGGACGGACACGCAAAGACAAATATCTGATCGGCCATGATATTTATAGAAACACATTTATGATCAGATTGTGACTATTTTAGGGCCAGATTATTTTATGCATATCTATGTAGCCCTAATTCGGTGATATTTTGACTCCTACCTGCATGCAGTGAGTGATGTATATATTCTTTTTTTGGAGCCTATAGTGCTCAGAATTGACATTTTGTAAAAAGGGAAAGTCTTTCCTTGGAGAACTATCTGTAGCATTTTTGGTCTCTAGTTTCCCACATCTTGTAATTTTTTATTGATGAATTTAAAAATTGCAAAGCATTTTGTGAAATTTTCATTGTCCTCATGCCTTCATGTCTAGATTATCTCTTATTGAATCAAAGTTTATGAATGATTTCATTGATATCTCAGGTTTCCTGATTCCTCTTGGTTTCTGCAATTTTGTGTGTTTCCTATGTCTGATCTAATTTAGGTGTTTTGTGGGTATACTATAGCCCCTAGTAGCCTTCTCTCATTCCTACACCTAGTTGTAGAAAAGGATGTTTGTTTGCAGGTCATAGGTTGAGTCCCCTGTTCACACCCTCCTATGAAATAATTATGCAAGCCTATTTAGTAAGTTGTAATCTCTTGGACCTGATTCCTTCATTGGTTTCATCCCTTTGTACTGAGATCCAATCCCAAGTTCAGTGTATCACCTAGTAGGATAGATTTTCTTTCTATTATTTCCCTTTCCATGCACTCCTTCTATCCCTTTCCCTCAAAGAATTTACATTTCCTGTCTAAGAGAAAATCAGGGTGATTATCCAAGAGGAACCAGCCTAGAATCTGGAGGTCTCATCTCAGTTAGCAAAAGGTTCCACAACCTTGAGATGATTCCCATGTTATACTGGATTATCAAGAATATGAGAGCTTGAGATCAGAGGTGCAAATTTAGTGTATAACAGTACCTATGTACTAATTCTAAAGTCTTATGCACCCCAAAATGTCCACTCAATGACCCATTATGTTTCTCTTGTATCAAATTCTCTCTCATTGAACCTTTTGGTACACAAACTTGTCCCCCTCTAAATAGAAGACCTTTTGTTAGGGTGAAATTAGAGTATTCACTATGAAAGTGATTTTGAAAATCTTGGCATACCTTATAAATTGCTGAAAAATCTTCATCTGTTGGGTACAGGTCTTTAAAACTATCTATGCCAATGCTTCTTAGTTGGATTTCTTGCACCATGAATAGTCTCCTACTTAATGCATCTACTAGCTTATTCTGTACTCCCTTTTTGTGTTTGATGGTGAAGGTGTAGGCTTGGATATACTTCACCCATTTCATGTGCTTATGGCTTAGTTTGTCTTGTGAATTCAAAAAACTCAAAGCCTGGTTGTCAGTAAAGACCACAAATTCTTTGGGAAGTAGATAGTGCCTCCACTTCCTTAGTGCTTTTAGTAGTGCATATAGTTCTAGATCATATGAGGAATACTTCCTCTTTGCATCATTTAGTATTTTTCTATGAAAAGTGAGTGGCTTTCCCTCTTAACTCAAAATTGCACCGATGGCAACATGGCTAGCATCACATTCCATAGTAAACAACTTGTCAAAATTGGGAAGTGTCAAGATAGGTTGAGTTGCTATTCTCTACTTCAAATACTTAAATCCCTCATCAGCCTACTAATTCCATTGGAACTTTTCTTTCATACCCCCCTTTATGGTATCTAAGATTGGTGCACTGATTTCACTAAATTTCCTGATGAATTTTCTATAGAACTATGCCAATCCATGGAAACTCCTTACTTTTATGGCTGACTTAGGTGTAGGCCAATTCAAAATGGCTTTCACCTTGCCGATGTCCATCTTCAATTTACCTTCAGAGATAACAAAACCCAAGTATACAAGCTCTTGATTCATGAACTCACTCTTTTCTAAATTGACTTCCAACTTCTCTTCATGTAACCTTTGTATTACTAATTGCAGATGCCTAAGATGGTCCTCCTTGGTTCTGTTGAATACTAGAATATCATCCAAGTATACTACAACCCATTTTCCATTGAAGTCTTTCAATACTTCATTCATTAATCTCATAAATGTGCTTGGGGCATTGGATAATCCAAAAGGCATTACAAGCCACTCAGAGTCCCTCATTAGTCTTGAAAGTGGTCTTCCACTCATCTCCACCCTTTATTCTTATCTGATGGTACCCACTCTTAAGATCTATCTTGGAATAGTACTTAGCTCCTCCTAAGCAATCCATCAAATCCTCTATCCTAGGGATCAGGAATCTATACCAAATAGTGATCCTATTGATGGCCCTAGAATCCATACACAACCTCCAAGTACCATCCTTCTTTGGGGCAAGAACTATGGGAATAGCACATGGAATTATGCTCCTTCTGATTAGTCCTTGATAAGAAGCTCCTGAATTTTCTTGGCTATCTCCATATTTTTTTGTGGGGTCATCTTATAGGTAGCTTTGTTGGGAAGTGAGGCTCCTGGAATAAAATCAATCTGATGGCTAACAAATCTATCTGGCGATAGACTAGCTAGTCAACCATCATTTATGATGTCCTGATATTGACTCAGTAATTCCTTAACTTCCAAGGGTAATTCTTCCCTCTTTTCTTTCTTTTCATTCTTTGGCTTGAGAACCAAAGCAAAGCCTACTCCATCATCTTCCTCTAATGTGTGTATGAACTCTTTGTCACCTACTAGTAGTATGTTAGGACTCTCTTTCTTATTTCACCCTCTTCCAAAATGGACTATATCTCAAAGGTTACTCCATCCTTCTTAAAGGAATATGAGTTTTCAACTCCATTATGTACTATAGCTTGTTCAAACTGCCAGGTCTTCCTAGCAATATATGACAAGCATCCATGGGTAGGACATCACAAAAAACATTGTCCTTATACTTCCCATGGAAAACTCTACCCAAGCTTGCTCATTAACTAACACATGTTGATCCTTATTCAACCAAGTGACTTGGTAAGGGTTAGTGTGAGGAATCCTTTTCAATTTTAACTTTTCTACAACTTCCATAGAAATTATGTTATCAATAGAACCATAATCTATGATAACTTTGCAAACGTTTCCTAGCACCTTGCATTTGACTCAGAATAGAGATCTTCTTTGGTTCCTCTTTGACAGGTTCCTGGAGGAGAGCTCTTCAGATCATCAAATTTTCTCCCATCTCAAAGTCTAGGGCTACTTCTATCTTGTTGCTAGCAGATTCTCCTTGAACATAGTGCATCCTCTTCTCACCTCCTTGGGATGTGGAACTCTTCTTGAGATACCTATAGGCTGGATTCCCAAACTGTTGATAGTTATAACACTTCATTGAAGAGAAATAAGATCCTCTTCCCTAGTTATTGTTCCTTCCTCTTGAACCATTGCTTGAATTTCTTCCTCAGTTGTAACCTCCTCTTGTGCTACTAGATTCTCCTTGACTCTCATTATTTTTGGACTCACTCTAATTTCTTGCTTCAATGTTCCTTCCACTAAATCCTCCTATGTGACTTTTGTTGTCTCTTCCCCTTCCTTTGCTATTTGTATCTGGCCTCTTCTTGAGCTTGATCTCCTCCACCTTTATAGCAATTTGATAGCACTGGTGTACTATCTTGGGACTTATGAGACTAAGTTCCTCTTGGATACTCCATTTGAGGTCATTCAAATATCTAGCCACTTTTAGGCTTTCCTCCTCCATTACATGTGATCTCAAACATAACTTGTGAAACTCTTTGGTATAGGTACTGACCTCAAGATCCCTTTGCCTCAGATTCTATCTTCTCTTATGTAATTATACTGCATAATCCTTAGGGAGATATATTTCTCTTATCTTAGCCACCATGCCTTGCCAACTAGTTATGGGGTTCTTTCCTTCTTTATTCCTTTCATCTTGGACAAACTTCCACCAAGTGAGAGCAGTTCCTCTCAATCTTGTCTTGGCTATTCTGACCTTTTGAGCCTTGGTCACATTGTCACAGTCAAAGTGATTTTCCAATCCTTCTATCCATTCTATGACTACTTCTGGTTCCATTTTTCCACTAAATAGAGGCACACCTTCCAAAGACTTGCTATTCATTGCCTTCAATGCCTTTAATAACAACTCTTCTTGAAGCACAAGGTTGGGTTCTGGCACTATGTCTTCCTCGGTCATTATCTTCTCTTTTTCATCCACTTCTCTCATTCTTTCACTAACTAATGTAGTTCTCAACTGCACTTCTTCTAACTTGGTTTCCATTTTGGCCAACCATTCCTTCAAGAGTCTATTCTCCTCTTTTTTCTCTTCCACACCTCTTTCTAGTTCCGCATTAAACACCATTTTGAATGTGTAAGAATTTTCCTAAGGCAAAGAATAGATGCCAAGATCTAGAAGCTCAAGAGATAGCACAAGAGAGACAAAATATGATATGATCAAATGATCAAATAATGAATAATATATTGAATAAATTGATTACATAGTAGGAGTGCCTAAATATATAGGCGATGCAATAAGACTACATGATAAGGAGATGATAAGATATCACCCACACAAGGTGGAATCACATGTCCACCAAAGGTGGATCATCCTCCATTGTACATGAAAGTATGTGAAACATGTGCAACAATGAGAGGATGATAATGTGATAAAAGCACTAAAGGTGGATCTCACACACAAAGAGGTATGTGAAGACAACTATCACACCTAAAGTGGAGATTCTCCTAACAATGTGCTAAAAAGAAATGCAAACTCCTAGGTGTCTCAAAGACAACTAATATGCAAATGCATTATCCTAAGTAAACTTAAGTAAAGTGTAATTAGTAAATACTTAATTACACCAACACCCCCCCTTAAGTGCAACATAGGGGAATGCACTTAAGCTCAAAATGCAAGATGGGTCCTGGCTACTAGGCCATGTTAGGTACCCATGTACAATATGCAAGAACAATGAAATCTCTCATAAAGTGGAGAAAGAGGGAAAACCTCATGGGAAAAACCCTCCCCCAAAAAGAGAGATGAATAATAGAATATGAGAGAGAAGACCTCATGTGAGGAAAATATCCCCCCCATAAGAGAGAAGTAGTGGAAGAGAGACCAAGTAGCCCCCCCTCAATGTAGAATGAACACCAATGGTAGATGCTCCAGGCTTGATGTAGAAACTACTCCATGAGTGTAGAACAACATTCCTCCCCTTAGGAAGAAACAAGAACAAAGGTGTAGATATGAAGCCTCCTCCCCAATCTTTAGGAAGAAACCTCAAAAAAAATGGAATCTCTGAAACCTGCTCAAGTGTCCCCGTGCCAAAGCTGAAAGGTGCCTCCTCTAAATCATGTGTACTAAGCCACTCTACTGAAAAGAAAAATTAGGATCAACTGAGGATGAATGTAGAACATGTACCAAAGACCCAAGTGTCTCCTCTGAAGATAAAGTGACCTCCTCCAACTGTTGTATCAAAGTATCAACAATCATGTCACCCTCAAAAGAATGATCAAGTAGAGAATGAATGTGAGGGTCAGCATGCTCCCTCAAAAAAATTGAAGAAGGATCATCTTCACCAAAGAGAAGATGAATATCATCAATGAAGTCACCCAAATCTGAAGTATAGGACTCCATAAACAAACCTGCAATGTCTATCAAGTAGTCATCCCATGGAACCCAGTCTGGAAGATAATGAATATCCTGCTACACTGAAGCACCTGAACCCATGGCTGTGTGAATGCAAGCATCATTAGGAGCAAGAGTAGAAGTAGTCTCAATAGGAGGAGATGAAATGGAAGGCTCAAGAGCTTGATCATGAGTGAGAATACCCAAGTTCAAGTAGCCAAAACTCTCCTCAAAATTTGAATCATCACTATAATCATCATATGTTGAAGACTCACTATTTGAAGAATCACTATCATCAAGAGGAAAAAAATTTGCAAAGGAGTACAACCAAGAAGAGTGATCCACTATCCCAGTAGCAATAACTCCACTCTCCAAGTCCTTGATGAAAACTAAATCAGGTGTAAATTCCACAGTCTTCTTTGTAGCACCATTTGTGATTTGATAGATAGAAAGAAGGTTATTGGTCAAGTGTGGAACACACAACACATCATTGAAGTGTCCCTCCCTAACATCAATACTTCCTTTCCCAATCACATTCATGTAAGTGTGATTGCCCATCAAAATAGGTGGACCTTTGCAAGGCTCAAATGATGAAAACATGGGCTGTGAAGAAGCCATATGATGAGAAGCCCCTAAATCTAGAAGCCATCTACCTGAATCAGGACTTGAAGAGGCATACAAAGCTTGTCCTTTTTTAGTGACAAATGTGTGACCCTTTCCTTTATCTTTTTCTAAATTTGGTGAAGAAGAGGTTGAGGTAGACATCCTGGAAGGAAATTTGATGTTGTTCTTAGCAAGAAGATTCTTCAATTCATCAATGTCCTTCTTATAACAAAAGTGTTCTTTAGGTCCATCCTTTTTACAATATGCACAAAACCACTTCTCCTTCTTTGAAGATTCACCCTTTTGAGGTGATGTAGAAGTGTCATGTTGTGTGGAAGTTGATGTTGTGCCTTCTTGTTGAGACTTGGACTTCCAATTCTTCTTCTTCTTTTGACTTTGATCGCCTTGACTCTCATGATTAGCCACCAATGCCTTGGAAGTTGAAGACTTGAGAAGCCCCATACTCATCAATTTTTCTTGTTCTAAGACCAACATTTCTAAAAATGACTCAAATGAAGGCTTAATGAAGGCACTACCCATGGTCAACTTGTGAGTATTATAACTCAAAACAAAAGCTGCATATTTAGGAGGAAGATGTTTCAACAAGTGACTAACCAACTTTGCATCCTTCATGGGATTACCACAATCATCAAGTTGTGCTCTATAATCATTAACTTTGTTGAGATAATCTTGGATTGTGTCAAAATTCCTAGGCTCTAATTTGAGGAGATTAGTCTCAATTGTGAATCCCATTTCATCATCCACTTTACCAAATAATTCTGCAAGTTTATCCCAAGCTTCTTTAGCATTGTTTATGGTTTTGATGTGATACATGACAACTTGAGAAATATTCTCTCTTAAAACTCATAAAGCTTTATAATTTTTGCATGACCATTTATTTATTGTTGCAGTATCATCATCAGTGGGTTTTTTAATTGGATCATCCACATAAGGATTTAAACCTTGAACCATTAACTTGCTCCATACATTATCTTTCCATGTAACATAGTTATGTGGAGTTAATTTTGCAATAGAACCCATGATGCAAAATGAAAAGAGCACAAGAAAGAGAGAGACACCAGCACACAAGAGGTATGTGAAGACAACTATCACACCTAAAGTGGAGATTCTCCTAACCATGTCCTAA
The DNA here is from genome assembly GCA_027943335.1 of Chamaecyparis obtusa. NCBI lineage: Eukaryota > Viridiplantae > Streptophyta > Pinopsida > Cupressales > Cupressaceae > Chamaecyparis > Chamaecyparis obtusa. Next base: position 661,484 of record BSBK01004367.1, read on the forward strand.
AAAGAAATGCAAACTCCTAGGTGTCTCAAAGACAACTAATGTGCAAATGCATTATCCTAAGTAAACTTAAGTAAAGTGTAATTAGTAAATACTTAATTACACCAATAGAATGAATCAGTAGACACCTTCTGCAAGAAACACTCAAACAATTGCACACCCAAATTTTTCAGGGCTCTGATACCAATCTGATGAGGAGGCTGAGCTCGGTTTTCTACTACAAAATCATCCTGACTTTGTTTAGAGATCCTTCCTTTAGATCTCTCAGGGCATTCACCACCCTATACTGAAATGAGCCCTTGGGGACTCGATTTCTCTTCCAAACCTAGTCCTCACCGAAATGTTACTTCCTCCTTCACTAAATCTACACAAATAGATTCACTCTTATCATTTTTTTAATGCTCCTACAACATCTTCCTGACTTGTTCACCCTAACCGAACTATTACAGAGCTCACCTAGGGTAAAGGTTCCAAATTCAAACTTATTGCCTCTCCTACCAAAAACAAAATAAAGAAAACTATGTATAGGGGCTCCTCTCAGATTCCATCCAGACACATGAATTTCATCATGGATTCAAGAACCTTGAGGAGCCATTCAACATTTACCACCCAAGCTAGTGAAGAACTTACAACTTGCGAGTAAACCAAAAGAAGATGAATTCAACTACTAACTACACAAACTACAACTTTTTATTAACTAGAAAAACAAAAAATATTACAAAAGCAAATCTCTCTTCTTCTTCTTATCTTTCCAACACACTTGCCTCTGTCTCTTTATTTTCTTTTATTACAAAAAACCTTCTAAATTGGAATTGGAAAGCTGAGATGTCATAAATGGATCCTTCATAATTTAGGAAAGTTTGGATTGTTGCTTCTGTCGATTCAACTGGTCTGGAACAGTCTCTACTGTCCATACTGTCATTGTAGACAAAATTCCACCTTTACTGGGTGGCAACTGCATAAACTTCATAGTAGTACTGAGCACCATCATTATCAAGTGTCATCATTACCGAGTGCCAGTAATATTGAGCAACAACATCTACCAAGCATCAGTATTACCAAGCACCAGTAATACCAAGCAACAGTATTTACCGAGCAACTTCTATGCATGCCAAGCAATTAATCTCAGGTTCTTGATACCTTGGTTGTCTCTCTTCAAGCTTATTGATTACTTCTAACACACAAAACTAAAAGCAAACATTTAAGCACTTGAGTGTTTATTCACCGACTTGACCCATTTTGTACTCGGTCATCACTGGAGTGAATGAATAAACACTTTACAAACCAACTTAAAGAAAACCTAAAAGTTTTATAGGATCCCTAATCTTAGTTATCAAGGTGCTCCTGCACCACTATATGGCATGAATACCTCCAATAGTGGGTGCATCACCAATGGCCTCTTATCCTTATGTATCAATAGGCTAGCCATGTTTTTCCATGTGGAGAAGGTGACCCTTATCTACTCAATCATGAACCAGTCTCTTAGTTTCCTCCTCTGCAGCCTCCATCTCAATGTTTTCTATGCTACCTAATCCAACTGACCCCATTGTCCCACACTCTCCCCTCCTATGTTGTTTTCCCATGGACTATTAGATAGAGATGGGACTAGCATGACCTATAAGTGCTCTAATAGGTGCTCTACCCTATCCTCTCTCTTTCCCTCTATCATGTCCCCTGGTTGGTGGATCCTCCTCCTCATCTAGACACAAAGCCCTCTCACCTGGATCTGTGAACCTAGGAAATGTGTGGGCTACAAAATCCTATCGATAGGCATATATGACTCTGGCATCAATAATATCCAGAAGGTACTCACACTATGTGACTTGTATACCTACATCCTCCTATACTACAAGGGGATACGATAATTGTGGCCTCATCTATATGCCTCCTTTTCATCATAACATGCATAGGCTATGAACTCTTTGGAAATAACTTGTTGTTGACCAAATTGTCACTAGACATGTATAATGGTAAATCTATCAACAATAGGTGAAGATATGCCAATCAGGGGATGACTATATACATAAAGGATAACTCACAATGAGCATTGGACCACCACTCAATACCAATGTAAGGCCTCCAAATGACTATAAAAATGTCATCTAACTATCACCTCCAATAGTCTATCTTGGCCTAATTGGACTGGTGAACATAACCTATATACCAAAAAATATAAGGCTGACCCATGCCACAGGAAACCTTAGTGATCAGATGAGCTATGGTAACATGCTCCCAAGCCTTGATCTGTAAAACCAAAACCCCTACTACCATACTTTTTCCATGATGATACACCACCTCATGGACCTCTCTATACATGTGGCATAATATATAGGCACCCCACAAAAATCTCTTAGGTCTGGTGATCATGTCTAAAATAATATGACCCCTAACACACAAGAATCCCTGCTGACTATAATCAAGAACTAGAACACAACCAATCAAACCTTCTAGAATGCACACCAAGGGATACTCATCCCCATATTATATCAACATATAGTCCCAGGTGATATGTCAGTCTATAATAGTATCATCTCCAAATATATGTTGCAAAGTTGCAATGCCCTATGCAGTGTCTTGATCATAGTAAGATAAATCTTTGGAGATGGAGATCCCCAAAATTTGGTATATGTCCTCTCATTATAGTGATCTCGTCAGTCAAGAGGTGTAAGGTGTTATTCTCATAGTGAAACCTCTCAACAAGTGCAGTGAGTAACCTGTGATTAACATGGATATCAGGCATGGTGGTGACCTTACCAAGCCCACACTATTCAATCACTACAATATCCTAATAAAATAAATCATGAGCTAATCTCAATTCATGAGGGTAGAAACATCTAAACTTGGGATCCACCAGTTGCTCCTATATCACAAAAGAAACACAAGCATCAATACTTGATGAAAATATCACAAAATGTTCCAAAATTAGATAAGTAAATCATCTACACATGTAAAATATCAAGCAAATATTCCAAAAGGACAAGCTACGTGATCAAGAAATTTTGAAAAAGGATGAAAAAACTAACACGATTTTTGATACAATGAAACACAATAATCCATATTATCATACGATAAAACTCAGCAAAGGACACAATTAAATTTCTAATGCGATAAATATTAATAATTTGTACATTAGAAAGGTTAAATTTGAAGGGTTCTTATGATAAAAGGGGCCTTCTCATGCGATAAAAGTTTTCAAAGGGTGTGATAATATGGTTTTCACCATATTATCGTACAAGGATTCCTAGAGGCCAGTATAATAGGAGACTTTTATCGTATGATATTCTAACATTTCGAGGCTAGTTGTGCTGCCTCTATAGCTTGAATCGATGCTTATTCATTGGAATTGGTATTTTCTCTCTCAAAAATCTCCAAACTTTGAAAATTCAAATGTTCACATGAATTGAAAATGACCCCTTGGACCCCTTTTATACCAATTTGACCTAATTTTCAACTTTCTCCGATCAATGCTAAATTGACCCCCTTACCTAATTTGGACATCTCAAATCTATTTTTAAGTTCAAAATAAAAATCTAAGATCAAATCCCTACTCAAAAAGCTCAGTCAAAATTTTAGTCAAACATAGTTGACCACATGGTAAATCAAGCTCATCAATGTAAATCGGTCATGAATTTACACAAAAATTACACCAAATCAAGCTAACAATGTCAATCTAACATGGTCAAACCATGGTCAATGTGAGTTAAAATATAGTCAAACCTTTGTCAAACTTGTTTAGAATGACCTAAGTCAAGCCCAAAACTCATTTAGAATAATCTAAAATCTCATCAAAATAAATATGAATCAATGCATCATTTTTTATCAAAATCTAATGCTTTTACCAATCAAATTAATCAAAATCGTTATGGTACCTTGACCATATTTTGATTTCACTCCTGAGGGGGAAACATCATTATATCATCAAACTGATAATTGAATTACAATAATCAAATCAAGAAAGACCTCATCTCAAGGGGCATGTCAACTTCATCAAAATCCTTATCAAGTTGAGGTTCTTTGATCTTTCTGCATGAGTGATTTCATTACTTCACATCAATTTACTCAGGGTATGCATCTAATTAGGTTTCAACTCAATCTAAGCTCTAGGAGCATATCAAATTCATTGCACCACATCAATCTAATAGTGTTTTCCCTAATCAAGTAATTGGCTTCATCAAGATTCATATCTAGTCAATTGCTCCAATCAGTATCTTAATAGTAATCAGTTTCATCAAGCTAGTTATTTGTTCAAACCTCATGGTTGAAGAGTCTTTTTGACACTAATCAATTTCATCGACTCACATCAAATTGGTTATTTTTCATCATCATCAAATAGGTGTTTTATTTCATCACTTCACATCAAGATGAGTATCTTGTGCTTCATCTATTGATCTCCATTCAATCAAGCTCAGAGTCAATACTCTTGGTTTCTTATCAATCAATTTTAGAACCAATACCTTTGAATCACCTATCATTCTTTTTCCAACCAAGCTCAGAGTCAGTATAATCAGTCTTCACTCAAATCAAGTCTAGAACTAGTAAATTTGATCTTCAATCAGTTTATGTATAATCAAGTTTAAAATCAGTTCCTAACCATGGATAGTTTCATCACTTCACATCAAGCTATTTCTTGATCCCACATCATCTATTCTTTGAATCAACATGTTGCATGCACATCGATTCAAAGAGGGACAAATGTAATCACCTAAAAATGTTCTAGAAAGTCCAAAGCCCCTAATTTTGATTAATTGGCCTACAAATCCTAAATCAAAGGTATTAATTAACTAGACCTAATTATGTAATTATTTAATAAGACTTTCATGCATAATTAAATTAATTTCTTAATAAAATATTCAACCAATGGCATACATGTAATTTAATTGCTACAAATACATGTTTAATTAAAAATTCCTAAACACTTTTAATTAAAATAAACCATTCACACATCCTCACACATGTGTGAGCACATAAAATCTAAATAAAACAATAAAGAAAATAAATTACCTATTTTGTCTCATCTCCAACCAAACAAACAAAAACATTGACCAATGGTGTGCCTCTCACATAGATTGACTAACATGGATTGAGGGAGGAAGAATATTTGCACCTCCTCACCCTTGAATCTTGACTATTCATTTTGGTGCAAATCCTATAAAAGGAAGCTCTTCTTAGTTTAAAACATCTAAGTTTTCATTGCAAAGAAACTTTTCCATTTTAGTTACCCAATATAGATCATTTGCTAATATCATACTTGTTTTAGTATGCATTTTAAGTTTAGCTTAGATTAATATTAGTTTTCTTTCAATCATGATTTTCTTAGCTTAATCTTGCATTATTAATCTCCTTTTTAGCTTAGAATTCATTTCTAGCATTGCATCTTGCATGATTTTCATTAAGAGATCTTGGAGTAAAGAATGCAATCATTACATCATGATCACTTGAATCTTTTGTTTTAGGGTAGGCAAGTCACTAATCTACATGCTAAATATGATGATCACATTTCATAGATTATACTCACCCTAACTAGGAAACAATAAATTGATCTTAGTGAAAGTTATGTTTGTTTTGCCTAATTTGGAATATTTTGATACTAACCCACTAATGCAATGATTTATTGAAGTGTTGGTGTTTTCAAGTCAAGACCACAAATTACACACACAACAACTTGAAATGTTATATTAAAAACACATTAATTCCCTTAAACATATCAAAGCATATCATAAATCTATTTAGGATTAGTACAACAATAAAGTGATTGAACGTTCCTTTTTGGTTGGAGACTTGGTTCTTTATGAGAATCAGTGTAATGGTAATGCTCTACCTAGTGAAAAATGAAATTTTAGTCCCAATTGGATTGGTTCATACATCATCACAAAATTTTATGGTTTGGGCACATATAAATTAGCTAGTATGGATGGTATGCCACTTAAGGATCCTATAAATGCTATGCATTTGTGTCGATACTATGCCTAATTTTTATTTCCTCTCTCTCACTCTCTCTTTCTTTATTTTTATCCTATGTATTGTTGCACGTGTTTGTATTTTAGAGAACTATGTGTTATTACATGTTTTTAATCTTGAATATTATGTTTAATATGTTAATAATTTGTGGTTAGGATATTACCTAAAAGACACTTGCACATTTTTCTTTTCATAAATATTATTTTAGAATAGATTAGAATTTAGTTATTCCTTATAGTTAAACTACATGACCATCTATTTACATAAGCATTCAATAAATCTATATCACTTTTAATCTTTATGCTATGGGTTATGCAAAATCAATCATCAAGATATTACAAGTAGACATAAATATATAAGCATAAAAACATAAACCACATCTATATATATATATCAAAGTGTTTGGTACATAATCTACACTATACAAAATATGCCCTATATATATATCTCAAAACATGCATTATCTATGTATCAAAACACTACTTCTCCATAGGATGGTGACTCTAGGATCTCTCTAATCTACGATGAGAATAAGAGGGTCGCATTGAGCCGAATGGTCTATGAGATGCCAAGGTCTATGTATGGCTCCTAGATGAGCTCTAACTTTGTCTCCCTTGCCACTTTTGAAGCTCATGTTGGGTCTCTCTCAACTCTCAATCAAGTTGGTGTCTATCATCTCTCAATAGTTGTAGCTATACCTGCACGTATGTGAAAAGATCCTTCTGTCATCCAAGATCTCTTTGTGGCTCATATCTCACTTGAGTGGATGAAGGGATTATCGAAGGTTTGGTGATATCACTCATGAAATGACTCAAAAAGTGTCTCCATCCGTTCACACTAATTGAAGCATACATAATATTAATAACATTACAAATATATATAAACACATTAAAATATGAATTACACTTAATCAAAAGCTATTTATTCATACCTAGATCTCTCTCCTGGTGTTTAGGATCGATAGTAGCTAGAAACATTGGAGCTTTCCCCTAAGATGTTGCTAAGGGAATGGTCTGGCTAGACTCCCCATGCTCTTGGAAACCAACATCTCTTGGGGGAGGCATCTTTTAAGAGGCTCTCGGTGGTCATTTCTATAGAGGGGTAGCCTTTACTACCTCTGAAAGCTCCTCCTCTACTACACCATAGTCCTCTTGTTGAGCGTCATTTTTACACGAGACAATAGCTAGGAATTTATGTGAGCAAATTCCCCTCTTGGAAGAATGATGTAAATCAATCTCAAGGTTCCTTCTGGGTTGGGTCTCAACTGCTTGGATAGCTCAATTGAAGATAAATGTGAATCTTTTCACGAGGAGGCCTTTTCTAGCTTGATCTTTGAGGGACTACCAAAACAAATCTTAAAACACAACAATCTTTCCTCTTTTTGTATTTTTGGATCTTTAGATGAAAGCAAGGTTAATCTATTTAATCTTTTGTGACTAATTTGCAAAGAAAGAACAAAGTAACAAGAATAGGGTAACGAGAATTCAAAGGAAATTGCAAAAAGTAAACTAATGGACATAAACCAATGTTTCATTTCTTTGCGAATTAAGATATCAAGAAGACGGAGGAAACCCAAAAAATAGAGATCTAAATAAATCACAATCCTAGCTTAGTAGATGCAATCATCAATGGAAATAAACGTAGATGTAATATGTATCAAAATTTATCAGATCATGAAGCCACTGCAGATGTATGCACATGTGAGACAAATTTATCTTAAAGCACCAAAGAACAATCTTCCCAATAATTCATCACAACAAAGTAATGCAGCAAAGATAAACACCAGACTAAAAGAATCGCAGATCAAATCACCATACAATCAATTAGCTCTTTGAAATAAAAGAATGAGAAAACACACATTCATGAATTTTGTAAAGATAGTAGAAAAATCACACCACAATTGAAGAACCAATTATATGTATTGTATTGCAATAATAACCAACCCTAATTACATTGTTTTCATATAATTTATAGAGTTGTGCTCTCAACTTTACAGCTAGGGTTTTGGCTACACATAAAACTGAAAATAAATCTAAACTAGAGTTTACATGAAAGAAACTATCCCTAAAACAAGTTTAAACTACTTTAGCATGAAATTAAACCTCGTGCATTACAATTTGGGAGTAGAATATGCATAAAATGACTCAACATTAAAATTTGGAACTCATGCATGTTCTTCTTTGAAACTTGTAGTTATGCCGTTTATTCATTATTACATCTCCTCTATGTGGATCCAACTAAAAGATACCCTCAAATCATGTAGAAACGGCCCCATGGAAGTGATCAATATAACTAAAAAAGAAATTGAAGAAGACTAAAGTTATTGGCGGTGATGGCCCAAAAATTTGGGATCCTAACCCTTGCTCCAAAAAAATGAAATTCAAAAATTGGTTAAGTGTTGAAGAAACTCTCTACAAATTTCAAACTTTCAGAGGCCGAAGATCTTGGAAGGTCAAAATGCCAAAAATCTTGGATTTCAATATTGGCTAAGTCCGCAAAAATGTTTTTCCTTCATACAAAAATTGGCTAGGTCAAAAACTAGACACTTAGCGACTCAGGAGGATTTATGGGTGTACCTTATGGAGTCTATCCATGATATCCTATACTTCTTAAAAGTCTGCTATTTTGACACCTTTGAGGCATTCTTGTTCTGATTACTAGAAAAAATAGGTTTTGAAGGGACCCGAAACCCTTTACAACTTAAGTTTCAAAAGATAGGGAAAAGAAAGCATAAAGAACATAGGAAGAGACATACAACAATGAACTGCCCATATTAGGGGCTACAGAACTAGCTAAAATAGGGCATAAACCTAGCCAAAAAGATAGCAGTAGAAATAAAAAAGCCAGCAGGAACACCAGACTAGGCATTCTTATTACTTCTCTAGTAAGGTGACTAATTCATCAGCAAAGCCTCTTATTTCCTCTTCTCAAGAGAGAATCTTCTACATCTCCTCCTTTTGATAGAACATTTGTTAGAGATCCTCTTTTTTTCTAACTCCACTAAAGATATCAAGGTATTGACTTATGATATCCTTAATGAGATGCATAGTTTTCTCATCATTCTCATCATAGAGCTCTAGGTCCAAACCTTCAAAAAAATTATGCATTTCCTCCACCCAACATAGTCCCTCAGCCCTCTTCTTATCAACCTTATTCAGGGATTTATCATACAACTTTAGTGCATGTTTGATGTCTTTGATCCATTCTTCAAAATTATTGAGCTCTAACCCCTCATATATTTTCACCAGAACTTGGAAGCATTGCTTCCTTATTATTACTAGATCATCAAGGGCCTTTTGCCACTTTAGGATCTTATCCTCAAGACCATATTCTATGCACTTAAGATCCACCAAGTTGGTGGTCACTTTCAAAATACCCCTAAAGGGCCTAGAAATAGTCCTAAGGGAAGTTTTGGAAAACTCCTCAAAATCATTTTTCCAATCTGTACAAGCATGAATAAAAGAATGTGGAATATCTGTCGGCAATTCTGAAGCACCCTTCCTTTCCAAAATAGCATTTAATGGGGCCTCAGGGTTACTAGGGTCAATAGGAATTTCTATTTTAAGAATGAACTTCTTCATAGCCTCATTATGTTCCATCAAGGCTTTTATTTTTTCCTCATCTTTATCCATGAAGCCCAGTGCATGCTTCAATCCTAGTGTAGCTAGAGTTTTACATCCTTCTCTTGTCAGCTCTCCTAGGTCCACCTCTTCCTGTAGATAATCCTCTCGGGTGATCTCAGCCATGCTAACATTCATTTTGGGTACAGCCACATGTGCCTTCCACCTATCTACGTGATCTTACATTATGTAGGATAAGGTCCTTGCCCAGGCACTGGATTCTGCTTGATGGAATGCTTGTCCAAGAATGGTCATATATGTATCTTCCTCATCTATGTATATCCTCACCCTTGGTTGTCTTTCTTTGGTAAACTAGGTGGGTTTAGAGAAGGTGTTTATTGGCTCATATGGTGCGACTGAGCTGGAGGTAGAAGCTTTGTATCCCAGCTCAATTTCTACCTATCTCCCCCCCTCTTATGTTTCATCTTGGCTTACCCCCTCTGCTCTAGCCACTACTTGTTCTTCCTCTATATTTTTCTCATCTCATGTTGTATGTTCTTCTAATGGAACTTCCTTCATTACTTCACTCTCCTCTTCTAGCCTTTGAGGTTCTTGCATGACCGTCTCAGTTTGAGGAAGTGGGGGAGTTGGTGTTGATGGAAGAGGGTTTTGTGTAGGGGGCGTAGGAGTGGGCGGAGGAGTAGGTGAAGGCATTGGTATTTGTGGAGGAAGTGGAGTAGGCATGGAAGTATGAGTAAGTGGAGCTTGTGGTGGAAGTGGAGTGGTTTAAAATGGTGGTGGAAGTGGAGTAGTGGATGGTACTTGCTATTGAGGTGGAAGTGGAGTTTGTTGTAGAGGTGGAGCTAGAGCTAGAACTTGTTGAGATGGAGGGATTGGATCTCTAGTGTACTCTTCAGAGGTGACCCCTATAGAAAAGTCCTTTTCTGACATGGTGGTCTCCTTCTACACTTCATTTTCAACTTCCCTAGCTAACTCTTAAGATTTAGGTTGAACTTCATCTCCTACATTGTCCAAAGGACTTGTGAATTATGTTGGGAGGGATGTGAATGAGAAGTGTTTCTTTGAGAAAGGGCCTTCTACCAGAGTTTGTTTTTTAGTTTCTTTAAAACCTTGAAGGCTCTGGAAGTTAGAAATATCAAACTCGTCATCACCCAGAGAATCCATTGGATTTACTTGCTCTCCTTGAGCTCCCTCAGTATCTATTTGTACACCTTCCTCTTGTAGCTTTCTCTTCTTCAAGAATCCCACTAATCAGGTTCTCCTTTTAAGGGGTACTTGATCCTCTTCATCTTCTTCATCCTCTTCATCCTACTCTAGAAGGGTCTCCATGTGGGTGGGTGTCAAGGATCTCTTTCTCTTATATACATGCCCTTTGATTAACCCAGCAGGCCTAGGTCCAGATATCTTTACCCTTGGTGCCTTCTTAGGTGCACTTGGAGGTTCTAGATTGCTAGAAGATGGAGAGTCTAGTTGTGCTATGCTCCAAGTCATTCTAGTCTTCAAATGCTTATACTGAGTAGCCAAACCATATGTTATTAGGTGTTCATGTCAATACACCATCTCTAGCCTTAGTGGTGCAGCCTCTTTAAATTGTGGCATCAACACCATTTCTCCTTTCTTCTTCTCCCCTTTTGAAGGTTGAGCCAATTGTTGCTTCATAGGCACAAATTCAATTGGAAATGGATGGGTGATCTATGCCTTTGTTACCTTCATGACATGTCAGGCTTTGAAGTTTATGTCATCATTTTCATCCCTGTCCACTTCTACATTAAGGATTGCCCTTGTGTATACTTTATCTTGGTTATAAATAGGTTCCAAGACATCTTCTGAATCAGCCTCCTTTACATTTTGTGGTTTACAAATTAGTAGAGAATTTTGTGCCAATTCTAGATTCATTTGGCAGTAGTCACGAATCTTGACCTCATAGTTGTCAATGCAATTTATCCAATGGTCCTCAATGTGAGGCTCATGTACATAGTGCCTTCCCATTATATGGATGTAGGTGCCAATAGGATCAAACCTAGTCCTGATAAGATTGAAATTCTATAATGGGTACTCATCCCATTCAAAGGATAGTGACTTGCAAATCTTCATGTCCTACAGACAGTGAGGCCCTATCAAGATTGGGAAATCCCAATAGTACTTCTTCTTATGTCTGATGTGCTCATGGGCATCTGATAACTATCTGGCCATTTCCAACAAGACTATCATGTCTGATGGATATCTTGGCAGATTCTTTGGAGTGAGGGTTCTCCCTACCATGCTTATGTATGTGAAGGTTTTAAATTGGATATAAAATGCCCCAAGGGCATTTACTTTAGCAGTTGCATCTTCAGATATCCTTTTGGCATAGTCACCCTCAATTGAGCAAATGATAGAGAAAACAAAAGCATCATTGATGATGTGGTACTTTGGGTTATCTTATGTAAAGTATTCATTTTGGACCAGTTGGGGATAAACCGTGAAAGGCCATGCATTTGGGTCACCCATGGCACCAACTTTACTAACCTTAGGTACACTGCCCTTGCTGTCAGCAGATACACAACATAAAATGTCATGTAGAAATGAGGGTCATTCTTCACTGTGATCAATTGTTGATCCAGGTTATCACTAAGGATGGTCACCCAATTGAACCTTGCATGTCTCTCCTTTATCCTCTCAATGAGGAGGATCATCCATGGTTCTAATTATATTTATTTCTACAGTCCATATATCTGACTAATCATAGTAATGGTTGCTTGGATGTATTCATTCATATAGCCCCTCCTTGTGTCTATTTTATCAAGCTTGTTCTTTGGAAGAGGTTGCATGAGGTAGTCCCTATTTACAATCTCATGGGACAATTGGATGTCTTTATTATAAAAGGTCATTCCCTTGCCTATTAAGAACCCATAGAATTTTTCTATCCCCTTTGGAAGATGGAAGACATCCTTAAAGTTATCTAGTCAAAGATCTAGCACCACTTCTCCCATATTGTTCTTTACCACCTGTCATCTGGTATGTAGTGGTTTTCCAATGTGATTATCAGGTCCAAAGAGAGAATGGACATAGGGTGTGTCATTGCATTCACTAGTGAACAGTACACTAATGAAGTACAGTCCTCAAATCTTCCCACTAGTTGGGCACATTTTACCAGGTAGTCATTCCAACTAACATTTCCAATATCCATATCCATGATTTCAGAGTGTAGGTTCCCCACCTTGGAGGGTGCGTGGTAACCCTTGAACTGGTACTTCATAGCAAGGGAGTTCACCTTTTCTGACATTCTGTAAAAACAAGTGAGACATGAATCAGTAACCAACACATGATATTTAGGAGGAAGTACTGATGAAAAATCATAAAGAAATCAAGAAACCCCATGAACAAGAAATCCTAAATGCTTAAGAAACACAACTTCAGCATTTCGGACCTTTGGAGGTCTAAGACCTCCGAAAGGCCGAAACATCGAAATGGCAAAAAAAAGGTATCATGTAGGCTAGGCTTTGGCCTTTTGGGTGGCAAAAATTCATGGAGACTTCAATGTGCGTAATGCCAAAAATGTGAAATGTTGAGTTGGTTTCGAGCTAGCCTTTCAATTTTTGGCACTTCGGAGAGTGACATGTTTCGGTGTGCGAAACGCTGAAATACTGAAAAAGTGGGACTTAGCCAAAAATGTGGACTGGATTCCTCTTCAGCCTTTTAGACTATGAAAGTCCAAAATTTCTAGGGTCAAATGACCAAAAATGCAAAGGATGAGGGTTAGAGCTTGAATTGAGTTTGAGCACGAAATCAACACTAAGGGGTCCAAGGGGACAACCCTGGGACCCCGAAGTGAGACAAACAAAACCTAAACCCTAAACCCTAGCATGACAACCTTAAAAACTACAAAAATAGGCAAGAATCAAAGGAGAGGCCAAGAAACCTACCTTAAACATGTAGAGGATGGCAATAAAATCGAAGACTGAAAAATCTAGAAAGACTAGAAGCAAATCACACAACGGAAGCTCTAAAAAATCAACAGGAGTGAAAAAATGCAAAGTGACCAAAATGGTCAGCTTTGTGACTTATATAGGCCTCCAGTGGGGATGATGTCAACCATCCACACTCATCGGCCTTTCGGACTTTCAGGGGTCTCAGACCTCCAAAAGGCTGAAACATTGATTCCAATTGGACTTTCAGTGTTTCAAACCTCTAAAAGTCTGAAATGTTGAGAAGGTGATACTCCATTTTTCAAAGGCATGACTCCCTCAAACTTTGAGGCTTTCGCACCTAGGGGACTACCGAATATCCAAAAATTAGAAACTGACAAAAGACTCAACACTAGTACAAAAACAACAATATATGACCAAATAAACTACTAAAAATTATAGATAAATGACTAACTTTGGTCACATGACCATTAGTAGTATATTATCGGTCATTTATCTTGTGACCAAATTTATGACTAAACTATTTTAATCATTAATTTAGTCATTAATTTGGTCATTGATTTGGTCATTGATTTGGTCATTAATTTAGTCATTAATTTAGTCATTGATTTGGTCATTAAGTTAGTCATTAATTTAATCATTTATTTAGTCATATATTAGGTTGTATATCTAGTCATTAATTTAGTCATTTATTTAGTCATATATTTGGTCGTATATTTGGTCATATATTTGGTCGTATATTTGGTTAATTTAGTAGTTTATTTAGTCATTTATTTGGTTGTATATTTGGTTAATCTAGTCATTTATTTAGTCATTTATTTAGTCGTATATTTGGTTATATATTGGGTCGTTTATTTGGTCATTTATTTAAACGTATATTTAGTCATTAATTTAGTCGTATATTTAGTTATTTATTTAGTCATTTATTTAGTCATATATTTAGTCACATATTTAGTCATTAATTTAGTGGTATATTTAGTCATTAATTTAGTCATATATTTAGTTATTGATGTAGTCATTAATTTAGTCGTATATTTAATTATTTATTTAGTCATAAAATGAAAAGTATTTTAAATTCCATAAATTTTATAATGCCAAAAAAACATCATATTAAACTTGAACTAAAACATAAAAGATAATAAAAAATATTACACATGAACAAACTACGACCCAATAAAACTAAAAAGTTGATTCAACATCATGATAAATAAAGATAATATGCAATAAAAAAATTAATGCAAATATGCATATCAAGTTATAAGATGTCAAAGTTTTTTTTAAGGAAAAAATATACAAAGCCACAAATACACATATATATTAATAAAAGCTAGTTCAAGAACTCATTAGGGAAAGAACTAGCAAGAAAACCCTATATCCTTTCTCGATTACAAAATCAAAAGAAAAAATGTCTAACCAACAGCTAAAGTGGAATATGGAAGAAAACAGGAATACTGATCCTTTCAAAATAAAAAATATTTGTCATTCAAAGTATGCAGAGTGTCAAAATATATACATAAGATGTCGAAGTTATCTAAGAGTATATACGTAAATATAATAAAAAATATCAAATTTGTCTCAAATATAAAACACTAAGCCAAGATGCCTAACAACTAGTACATGATAAACATGTTGATCAACTATGTCATTTTTTGCAAATATTTTAGTGGCCACCATGTGAAGGTTCCCTCTTTCTCTTTCAGACAAACAGCTCCATCTATTTTGTCTTCATAAGCAAGGGGTACGTTACTTGTGACCTTTAAAATATTTACATTTGCATCTCATGTTCCTTTCAAGTTGATTCCATGTATAATAGATAGGGAGTGAATCTGCCCAATGCCCACAACATCACCATCATATGGATCCAACACCTTAACTTTATCCCCTTCTTTGAGTTTATCAACACATTTCTGCAAAAAGAAAAAAAATAACACATTATATTACATAAGTAATGAAAGGCCACAAATATAATATAATCATAAGACTCTAAATAAGAAAGACCAAATTTTTTGTTCATTCCTATTGCACTTCTCTTTTTTATGTTCAGCACTAAAGGTGACACAACTTTAGAATTGCAAAAAATAAAGAAGCATTTATAGTTCATCTAAAGACTAAAATAGTATAGATCATCCAAATAAGAGATGCTTTAATCTCTTATTGCATAATAAATAGAAAGAATGTTCTTTATATCTAAAACTTGAAGAGAAGTATAAATTTTGACTAGCAAATATAAACAATGAAATGAATAATAAATTCATAGTCATTCTAATGGTTAAATTAATTTGGTTAGTGTCCTAAATTCCAAACATAAAACATCTAGTTATGCTCTAAAACTACAGTGATGAGAAATTTAGTCACTAGTGTACAAATATAATTCACAAAATTCTCAAGTAGGAAAGGATCTATTGACAGTCTAAATAAAATAGGAAAGGAAATACAACTATTGCCTTTATCCATGCAAGTACAAGAAAGAATGATTGACATTACTTTTTTTATCTTTATAGTTGTTGAAAAAAATGAGGTACAGATCTTGGATGCAAGAACATTCCATTCCATTCATTAAACAAGTGTGAACATTAAATCAAGACACTGGTAAAATGTTGGTTGGAGCTTAATTTAAGTAAAATTAATATACTCCTAATGTCAACAATTACCAACACAGATTTGGGACTACTCGGTTGTGTTGGTGAGGATGGCTAAGTAATTGATCCACATCAACCATGGAGATCAATGAGCAGATTTAGTGTGAGCTCATGATGTGAGAAAACTTGTAAAATAAGTGTGATGTATATAATCATCAATGTGTGGTATATCAGCAAAGAAGGAAGGCTAAACGAAGCAAAGGAATTGCTCATCAAAATGCAAGAAATAGGCCAAGTATATCACGCCTTTACTTTTCGAAAGAGTAAACCTCTTTAGTGTGTTGAGACTAACATTATTTTCTCATACTTATCACTGAGCTAAGAAATAGTGCCATGGTGTTCAAAGCACAAAACTTTGGTATTTTTAGTTAATACATGTTCATATGCATTCTCATTCTTTCACATCAAAGACAAACCGAACTACAGTGACTCTAAAAGTTTTTCCAATATTGGATTAAAATTTGGAGAACCAAACATTACAAGCATTAGTGTAGGTCAGCTTAGTCAATACATTTTGCTTTAGAATTCATCCTCCTTGTGGGGTTGTAGCATCAATTAACAGTATTAGGTAAAACATGCACTAAGTCAAGAGAATGGAAAATATGCAATATGCATGCAATCAGTCATCTTATTTGTAGGTGTTATAAAAGCCAAGTTCTCGTATTAATGTAGTAAGCATTTTATAAGCATTTTATCAAATGAGTTTTATGCATTCAGAAAAACATTTAACCCAAGGCCATTAGCTTCCTAATTTCTGAACCAAACTTTCAGCATAGCCTAAGCAAGGCATACAATCTACTAAGATGGTGCCTAGGAGGTATCCAATAGTTAGAGATATAAAACTAGAAGTAATAGATTATATCAATGTAGGAAAGTACTAAAGTAACTTATCTGTGCCCATTGCAGCAGCATATCAACTAGTTAAAGAGATAATTTAGTGTTCCAGGCAACAATAGCTAAAGAAAAAAAAAACAATTTGACTCACAAGAAGAAAGGTATGTCTCTACAAAAAGAAGTTGGCAATTTGCAAAACTTATGGTCTATGTTCATCTTAAAAACATTAAAAAAATGTGTATGACATTCGTTCAGCTTTAAGCATTATAACAAATGTATAGAATTATTAAAAATTCCGCCAAAGGATTGGCAATTGATTCCATGCTAGAAGGTGCCTATGTAGATTGCCCCCTAATCATGTTGTTTATACAGCAATGAGTAATGGGTTCTATAATAATATAATAAATAAATTATAAAATACAATAAATATAGTTTGAACATGTTGTAGATGTACTTTTGATGATAATTATGTGATCCTGGATACAAGATCACTTAGACTTGTGTGATTTCATGTCACACTTTCTTTTCCTTATTTTTTAATGGAAATAGTTGGATGACTTAGATGCTGGCATCTCTGAATTTACATAGCAGACTAAAGCAATATGAGTAAGCATACATCGAAACCAAAAGTCATCCTTAGGTTAAGCGGTCATGCACAGCAGGAGGGATCATGTCTATCAACATCAACCAAATTTCAATCCTAACCTGATTGTGCCTACAGGGGTTTGCACCTTGGTTGATGGCTTTGTTATCACATAACATCATCCTCACCAATTGCGCTCAATCAATTGAGTTTGCAACCCTTTGTCTTTGTTACACTTTACTGAAGCAATTTACAAAAGAATATCAATTACCACCTTTAGCTTGCTATCACCATGACTTAAGACCTAATAACTTAGCCTATGTTTGTTTGAAACTTAAGGATTGATGTTTTTTAATGAGTTTGAAATGATCTAAAGAAAGAACACTTTAGTTTTGTAAACCTTTTCATCATAATCATTTTTCTGTGGTATGGTTCTACAGTTTTTCACCGTGACACTACACTTACATGCCAGTGGCACAATGTTTCTAGAGTAAAAGGTATTTTCATTTACTTGGGTTGGGAGCTAAAGAAGCATAAGAGGATAATGTGAATAATTTTTTCCTCATTCTACTCAATAAGTTCTTTTCTCTGACCTTTCGGTGTCATCACCATTATGGTTTCTCAAATGATTTTCAAATTTATAGTCAACCTTCTTCTTTTACGGGTTCTCATCTATTAGTTTGGAAGCTCCCAGCCTGTCAACTATAATTTCTTAGGCTTTTTGGGGCAGCATTTGTCATACCTTGGTGCTTTAAATAATTTATGTCATTTCTCATCTTTCAACATTTTCAAGATAATCTTTGAGGATAGCATGTTAAGTATTTTTATGTCGTGTTTCAATGTTTGAATGTCTTCAAGGCAATCTTTGGTTAATGATCTTTAAATGCATGATAATTGTGTGATCCTAGATCCAAGGAAATGTAAGTGTGAAAATCAAATGACATCTTAGCTCTTGTTATTAGAGTTTAATATAGGTTTTGTAGGTTTTCAACTTTTCTTCCTTTAGTAGTGCAGCGAAGACAGGTTAGTATCAATGTACTTATGGGAAAACCCTCCAATCTTTTTCAAATATACATTGCAGATTCAATGTTAGCATTTTGATGCCTCCTATGTTTGAGCCCTACAATCTGCTATGAAAAACCATTTCATTTTACCACTTTATTATACCATTCTACACAGTGAATTGGGCTATTACAATTATATGTGAACATTTTATATAACTTCTTAGATATAGGAAAATAATCTCAGGTTTATTAACCTTTTGATTTTTAATTGTAAGAAGGCTTGAAAATGATGCCCAAACAAATCTTACAAAGGAAAGTGATCATTTTCTCCACTCCACCATAAATCCCAATATGGATTACTCTCCAAGTCCTGTAAATTCTACAGTCACTTTTCTTCCTGACAAGGGTAAAGGGCCAGGAAATTTAGGGCACCTATCAATCATGAGAAATTTGTTTAAGATGAATGCATTGGAAATAGGAAAGATCATTCAAGGAAGTGTTGCAGTAGCCACAACTGGAATATCCAAGCCTCTCTTTGGCTTCTTCATCATGACTATCGGGGTTTCCCATTATAGCCCAAATGCCAAGCACGAAGTGGAAAGATACTTAGAATTTGTTGTTGGGATTGTAGCATTGGTATTCGTTACTCATACAATACAGCATTTTTTCTTTGGAGAGGTTGGAGAGAGAGTCATGAAAACTCTGTGTGAGACTTCATTCTTTGGTATGTTAATAAACCCTCTTATTTTCTCTGTCTTGATTTTTTGGCCCAAGAAATGGATAGGAGTCTAACAAATAGCCTGGAATTACAGCAATACTAGGGAATGAAATTTCATGGTTTGATAAGGTAGAAAATAGTTCAATTTTGGTCAGTAGATGCATCATGAATGACACAACATTAGTGAAGTCAATCATTGTCGATCATATGTTTATGATAGTGCAGTACATATCATCCATTTTGATTGCCACTATAGTCAGTATGATCGTGAATTGGAGAATGGCTTTGGTGGCATGGGTTGTAATGCCTTGCGATCTCAATGGGGGACTCATTCAGGCATGTTAATCTTATCAAATATACTACTTCCTTAATAAGGACTCTTGAATTAATTTGTGCATATGGATTTGAATAGAAATTATAACAATTTATTTTGTGGGAATTGACTGACTGGACATATATTCGTAGTTTTACATATAACTTCATCATCTCTATTCAGGGTATAGAGGTGGGATCAAAACTAGAGAAAATGAGTATTTGACTCTAGGTTTTGGTTCATTTGCCTCTTTCTTTTCTCCTTTGCTCTGGTGAGTGGAAGATGTGGAATTGAAACCAGCCAAATGAATCACAACAATGGCTAGTCATGCTATGTGAAAGTCAATCTCAGTGGCATAGTTTGAATCCTACCTCTTCACCTATCTAAACTATGGAGATGGGTATAAAGTGAAATAGGTGTGATAAGAAATGGGTTGATTGCATGGAGATAGGTGTTAAATGAATCACTTGTGATAAGATATGGGTTCATTTCATAGAGATGGGTGATAAATGAATCATTTGTGATAAGAAATGGTTTCATTGTAGGGATTGTTAGAGTAAATGTACTATGTAGTTAAATCCTTAAAATCTTATCTATCTATTCTATAATTGTTTCCTGACTCTTTTAAGTTGTGCTTAACTCATGACAAGCTTGGTCATCAAAAGGGTTTGCAATTGATTTAGCCAAAGCACATGCAAAGATAAGCCGATTGGGAAGTGAAGCAGTATCAAACATTAGAATAGTAGCCTCTTTTGTTTATGAGGATCAAATAATTGAATCCTTGAAAAATTGTTTAAGTACCCCTTTGAAGAAAAGCAGACTAGAAAGCCTAAAATATGGAACTATACAAGGTATATCAATGTACTTATGGAATGTTTCCCATGCAGTTGCACTTTTGTACACTACAATTCTTTTGGATAAACATCAGGCCAACTTTAAAAATAGTATAAGAGCATACCAACTCTTCTCATTAACAGTACCCTCCATAACTGAGTTGTGGACAACTATTCCTACAATTTTAGGGCCATGAAAGTCATCACTCCAGTGATGAATATATTAAGAACAAATCCCCAAATAGATGGTGGCATGGAATTTGAATTCATAGTAGGCCATATTGAGATCAAAAATGTGAGTTTCTATTACCCATCTTGATCAAAAGCTCCTTTTCTCAAAAACTTCAATGTTTATGTAAATGCAGGTACCACATTGGCCTTGGTGGGTGCAAGTGGAGCATGCAAGTCTTCTGTCATAGCCCTGATAGAAATATTTTATGATCCTCAACATGGTGAAATTCTCATAGATGGAAGAGATGCTAAACTCTACAACTTAAAATGGCTCAGAACTTATATTGGACTAGTACAATAGGAGCCCTTGCTATTCTCTACTTCAATAAAAGAAAACATTCTATATGGAAATGAAGGTGCTTTAGAATTTGAGATCATGGCAGCTGTAGAAGTAGCAAATGTTCATACATTTGTGAGTAGTCTTCCAAATGGATACGATACACTAGTGGGAGATAAGGGTTCTCAGCTATCTAGAGGATAGAAATAGAGGATTGCAATAGCTAGGATAATTCTGAAAAGGCCTTCAATTATGTTACTTGATGAAGCTACAAGTGCTCTAGATGTTGAATCTGAAGTTCTAATTGTGGAGGCATTAGACAAACTTTACAATTCATACAAGTACACCAGACTTGTTGTTTCTCATAGGCTATCCATAGTTGTCAATTCAGATGTCATTGTAGTTATGGAGAAAGGGAAAATTATGGAGATGGGTACTCATTCAAATCTAATGATGTCTAAGGAAGGACTCTACACATGGATGCTAACATTGTAGAAGATAAATAACAATACAGTTGAGGAATAATATTGTAATATTTTTTATTGATTAATTAACAATTTAACCTTGGCTTAATTCAACAATATTGTTGTAAGTTAATTGGACTACAAAGTCAGAGTCATCTATTGCCTACAAATCTAAAGACTAAGAGTTACAAAATTGCAAAGTGGATAGCGACAAATAGTCCCAGACTTCAAACAGGCAAAACCCCCAAGACTATGTCGATTTGTACCAATGTCTCACACTTTTTGGCCGAGTGCATTTTTAAACCTTTCTATCAATTTGGACACCCTAGGGACTAGGGTTCCTTTCTCCATAGTGCAACATTTTTGGCTCTAGATTGTAGTTACATCCTCTTGCATCTCATTTCCAGATCTAAGATTCTTCATTGGTTTATTGTTTGTGTCTTACTATTTATGCTGAAAGTTATCAATTTTCTATCATTTTACCTAGTCCATTCACACACATTGTACAATCTCAAATCTATAGCAATAAAAAACAAGTCATAAACTCACTTAGTGTTTAAGTTTTCTATTAGGGCATTAGCCAAATCCACTTTATGCTTCCAATGGTATTCAATATATATTTGAAATCTTAGTTTGCATTACTAGGGTAAGATCTCATTTCCAAGTTTCCTACATATCATAGTGGCAATCACCTAATGATGATCCCAATAGTAAACCAATGTTCCAATAATCTACATGAGATTAAAAACACTCCTCAAATGGCCTCACACCTTATACGCATAAAATGTCATACCTAAAGGAACATATAAGCATATGCACCAACCTACACTAACTCCTGTAGCAGCTTGCACAATTCTTGCAATAGCCTAAACAATGCCTATAGCTAGCAATGAGAATTTACCAGCTCAATGTTCCTATGCCACCCAAATATCACAAGCAAAGGAACCAGCATTCCATGGGGACAAGTCCCAAGAGTACAATTGACATCTTGAACATTCCAAGGACTTGAGAACTTAAAGGGGCCCTTCCCATTTTCCAAGACTGCATAATATATTCCATTTGGTGGATGCAACTAGAAAATGTATCTTTTTAAGGAAATTAATCTAAAAACCACTTAAACACTTAAAGCGGGGAGTCCTCATAATTCTAGAAAAAAAAAAATTTCTATACCCAAAACTTTGTCCCCACACGTCATCCCAGAAACTCAAGAACCATCAATAGGCACAAAAATATTAATTGAGATTGTTCCAAATAGGTTTCTACTACAATTTTGTGATTGATAATTACTAATTAGTATTTAGTTGAGGTTGGACCATGGAGAGAAGGATACTAGTGTGATGTCCCCTTTTGGGATGATCCTAAATCTGGCCCTAAAATCCTTGAGTTGAATTAATCTAGTTAAAGTGATAGTAGAGGGCTCTGCATCAGAGAGAGAAGAAGGTAATCTATGTGTATGGGAATATTGTGAGGAGACAATCAAATTTGTATTACAAATTTATCATAGTTGTTACAATAGAAAAAGGAAGTCATTCATAATAGAGAATTGTACATGGAATCAATCATTTTAATTTATGAAACTATATTGTTGTACATATATTCATCAATGTCTTAGTTTTTTGTACAACTAATAGTTTAAATTAACAACTAACAATCAGATCCTAATCAAGAAAAAGTAAAGTTTTATATCACTCACATCAAGTTTATCACTGCAAGTACTATAAATATCATGCACATCCTATTTGAAATCAGCATAATCATCATCATCATTGTCTTCTACTTTTCATTTTGCTTTCATATGTTTGCTCTACATGTGGGTTTAATCATGAAATTTTAACATAAGTCAAGTAAAGAATGCAAAAGCTACAAAAAAATTTTATAATAACAATTATATTACCTCAGCTTCAACAAAACTATGATTGGGTTGCACATTCTTGTCCACTAGTTCATCATGATCACTATTGATATCGGCAGCTTTGTTGGCATCAAGGTATTTTTGTTTTTGTGTTGCTTTGATAAAATTGTTCTTCATGTAGTTAAAATTGATAAAATCTTGGTAGAGAGGAAAGGCCATAAAATAATGATGTGAAAATGCAATATCAACAATGCTATGTGTATGAGAATCAATGCTTAAGGATAGTGTTATGTATATAAAAATTCATAAAGACATTGATCAAAATGATTCTCTCAACAATGAAAAGCTACATTACTATGAACAAAACTTAACTCATCAATATAGCCTCTTACCTGATATGAATTCATAAAATTATGATCATTCCATTAAGAAACTATAGGCTAAACCAAGGAAGTCAACTGTGAAACTTTCTCAGTGAGACTATGTAAGTGCATCATTATATGTTCATACACTTCATTTGAGTTGACATGATTTGTAGAGGCTTTTACTGGGAGTTCCACAGATGGCTATGAAGTCATTGTTGACAAACTAGACTTCCACTTCATACTATTCTTAGATTTATTAGGATCTAGTTCTACCATATAATTGACAATATTTTCTACACTTGCTTCTAATTATTGTTTTCCACCTAAAATACAATGTCAATTTTAACACAGTCAATTCAATAAAAAATTGAAATAAATAACATAATTTAAATTGAACCCAAAATGCATACACTTACTCCAAATTTGTTTATTTTGGCCTACAACCTACCTCAGCCAATTGTATATTCAGCCTTCACACTGTCTCTTGCTCTCTTTCCTTTATTACTCTTTGTCAAATATTCTTCAGAATGCATACTTTCTTTCAATTTTTCCCACTATTTGGGAGATAGACTGTTGTCTAAACTCTCTTTTCCCTACGTGATTGCTTTTCTACACATGTATCTAAAATTATTCATTACAAGTCTCATCTTGTACTTGTAATATTTTCTCGAGATTTGTCCACCAATAGTGTCAAAGACATTTTCCATTTTTTGTATAACACTCTCCACATGGTGTGTATCTTGCTCTACAAAATTTAATTTGCAAATATCCAAATGGGCCCTACATCTTACACCTAATTTAGAGGCCCACCTTGCAGCATTTTTCCCAATGGGTTCACCATCTCTTGACACATCAACCAAGAATCGCTTCTTCCCTTCTAATATCCTTTCTTTTCAATGCCTCTCTATAGATCTCTATAAATCTTGACTCAATTTCTTTCTTTTAACAAAAGTGAACACATCTTCTGTTGAACCACTACTAACAGGTTCACTCTGAGGCACATCAGATGCAAGCAGACTCTCTTCATGACTTTCATTAGGTTGTACATCACCATGTGCTATATCAGGTTCCACATCATCACAACTACCTTTTTCACCAACAACATTTGTTCGATCCAAAAAGCGTTGGCTTTTACGAATTGGCAACTTTGTATCTTTATTTGCTACTTGTTTTTTCTCTTCATTTTCTCTGCACTCTTTTTATTTCCTATAAAACCAAAAACAAATATCATATCAAGTCTTATATACACAAATATTTTGCATATAAAATTTCATTAAATAGTATTAAACAAAAAATATACTACTTAGTAAATGTACAACTTGCCTATTTGTCAAACCAAGATGTGCAAAACATTCATTATTCTTGGCCACATGTTCTTCATGAAAGTGCTCATAATCTGTTAGTGGAATTTCAACATTATGATCAGTATCATCTAATTTACACCTTGAATTCTTTCTCCTCATTTCCTAATGTCCAAAAATACAATAATGTATAAATTCCTGAAACAAGAGTTGATAAGTAGTAGCAGTGGTTATAACAAAGAGGTTGTAGAAACAAGAAAACAACACACAACAACTATAAAAATGGCACATAAAAACTATAGTAGAAAAATAATAGCAAAATTAGAGAAACATTTACATCAGAAGGTACAGAAGATCTTCTTTCATTCTCTAAATTTATGGATGAGTTTTTCCAAAATGACAACTACTCCTTGACAGTATTTATGGCATGGACAACTCCATCATGGTCATTTTCTATGAAGTATCAACGTGGCCTTGAAATTCTTTTCTACTTTCATCCTCATGCTTGTGTTATGGTGATGTCTAATACCATTGAACTTGATGTATTCAATGATTTTGTGAACGATAGGTACTTCACTTTCTTTCTCATTACATTATTGCTTATGTTGTTTTTCTACTCCCTGATATCATTTAATTTGTATTTCCTACGGAAAGAGATGGTACGAGGAGGCAGTTTCAATCTAATGGCTAGTTTTTTGAAATCTATGTTTTCATTGGTTTTGCATAAGGCATACTGCCAGGTGCTGAGGGAAGTGGATTCTGCAATGGCGGGCTTGTTGAATACTCCAATAGTGATCTAGAGATAATAGTTTATATTTATTTCAAAATAAAACTAACAAAATATCTATGTAATCTTTAGCTAGAAATAATTAATTAGCAGATTACTTATAATGCACCAAATTAATTTTCACAGAGTGTATTATAGGGGCACACCCCAGCCACACAACTTTGTGGTTATTTGATTGTTCACCCTCTGTCGTGTGCTTCACCATCCATTAGATTTTCTTTAGTTAGTTTCTTATTCAATACATTTTTGTCTATTGATGAACATTGGCAGACTTTATATTGGAGCTACTTGTTTGATTTTCCTTCTTCCATCTTGTGGCTCTTTCCCATTTATTTTTGGACTTTGACCTCTCTTTTTTTCATATATTGGTGTGGTGGATTGTAATTTTTCTTTCCTACTTTTCATCTTTAGGTAAATGCAAGGCTCATAGAGTGCCTCCTTAGAATTGTGAATTTTTTTCTTTCCTACTTTTCATCTTTAGGTAAATGCGGGGCTCACAGAATGCCTCCTTTGAGATGGGAATTTTTCCAAATTTTGGAATAGCCATAGCTATTCAATTCAATCAAAAAGGTTAAAGAAAACTGAAGCAATAAATACCAATCAATTTTTCCTAGTGTAGTTATTGGTCTCTTGAGATGTAGAAAACATCTGCAACTTAGAAATTGTTTGACAGTGAACAATAATATAGAATATGTTTCTAAATCAAATTTTCTAGTTTAGTTATTGGTCCTTAGTGGTGCAAGGGCACCAAGGATCATCAAGCAAAGTATGAAGACATTCAATCATGGCATGAAGACAATCAGTGAAGACTAGAGGAAGAGAATGCACACTCTAAGAAGATCAATTGGAAGATCTTGGAACCTATAATGACTCTCATTTAATGTAATATTTTCATGGGTTTGTAATATCCTCACAGGACTAAAATCTGGTTGTATGTGGACCAGTAGTGTCCTAGAGTCAAATGAATCTCTAAAGTCTATATTAAGGTATTAGGTCATTAAATAGGCCTAAGACATTAAAAAATTAGTAGCTAACGGTAGTATTCAATAAAATTTCAATATTTTGTAATGTTGTTAATTCAAAACTTTGAATAACAACGGCTAGGAGTACATTTAGAGGGAAATCCCATTAAGGGATGTTTTTAGTCTTTTAATCTTTATAACCACCATACATATGGTTGAGGCAGTTACATGAGAGTTTGAAATATACCAAGGAATTCATGGTCCTCGGGGGAGATATACCTGAAATGTACAGATTTTACAACAGTGAATAAAACATTACAAGTTCTCTGCAAATTGGATAGTCTATCTCAGCATTTTGGTTGTTTTTACTTGTTTTAATTGATACACAATAATGGTTTGACATCTCATACATTCATTAACATCTATTGAATGCTTTGAGGGTCTTTCTAATTCTATGTTCCCTATATTCTTGCTATTCTGACAGTCACAGTCAACAATTTCTCTATTCATTTTGATTTCTACATGAATGACTAATCATCCCATAAACTATGAAGGCCTTGAATTCATGGGATGATGTCCAACTAACATGTATTATACTATTCTAATATGTAGTGTATAGAAAATTAGAAGTTAAGATGATCACCAAGGGATGAAACAGTGAAAAACCCTTGAAAAGAGCGGGTACAGTGCAACAGTGGAAGTTTGGGATGAAGGGAATGGAGTTTTTATGCTTTGAATAGTCCTACATTGATGTTTTGATGGTGAATCAATAACCAATTGATCTAGAAGTGACTGAAGGATGAAGAATTGAGAAACCCTATGGTTGGAGGGTTTAGGAGAAGCAAATTGTGTTTTTGGAGTTCTCATGGGTCTAAGTCATATTCCCTTGGGATTTAGTCATTTTTAGACATGATAAGACACTGTCAAGGGTTTGGGGTGATGAAAGTAAAGGGAGGATATTGTTTCTTTTTTATTTAGGGTCTTTTCATGCTAATTAGAAGTCACTATGTGTGAACAGACATACTTGGTCCAAAGAAGTCTATAGGAGGCTTTCAGTATGTAATGGTGGAGGAAAAAGGGTATCCAGAAATAACATTCTTTTGATCATTTCTTTGGGAAAGTGCAGAGTTAAGTTTCATTTTATCTCATTGTAGGGCTACTGGGTAGGGTAATTAGGCATAGTGATAGATTTGAAGGTATTTGAAGATTGGAAGTGAGGAATTGCACTTAGGGCCATAAAACCACTTGAATATACCTTAATATAATCTTAAGACATCATACCTATCACCATTTACCATTTTAGAGAAGCCTTGGTTGGATTTATTTCCTTAAGAGCAATTGAGCAATTGGAAGGAGTAGTGTGTTTCTAAACCAAATTTGTGTATCTTACTTTATTTATCAGTCCACCACCCTTTTCTCTGCATCACTTAGGGAAATGAGAGGAGAATAAACCTTAGCTAGAAATGGTTTTGATCAGGATGGAAGTCTTTATCTCTCGGATTATACCATTGCCCTGAGTCATATGCATATTCATTTATATTTTTCAAATCAGGTTCACCACACTTTTCAATGAAGTCCTATTGTGCTGATGCATTCTATGATATAGGGCTTAATGGTAGTGCCCATTGGAGTAGTCTCAATGGTTGTTTAGTTAAGGTATTCAGTTGTTATCTTATCAGTCTTATCTTCAAAGTTATCCATTGCCCCATTTATGGCCCACCCTCCCCACTCTCCATAAATGAATTTTTGAGACTTGGATGCCACTCATGGAAGAAAAGTTAGAGATATACCATGTGCAAGAGGTTTTTTCAAAGTTTTCACAAACTTATGTTTTCAACTTCTCATTGCATTTGCAAGAATTGCACTACGGTTATGAGCTCCTTGTATAATCTAGTTTCTCATACGTTGTATTTTATTTATTATAAAGATATATATTTAGATAAACAGATAGACATTACACTACAAGTTCAAGAAGTGGCATCTTCTCTAGTTAATTTTATTTATGTATAATCTAGTGTTGCCACCTTTTCTATGGCATTTGTTAGTGTTGGTCTTTGGTCTTTTGATGAGGAAAACAATAACCTATTTCGCAAGATTGACTATGATGGAGCTTTCATTTCTTTCATTACCATCTTCAATGAAGATGCATTGTCATTATTGATAAATTGATAGATACATAGGAGAGATCTTTCCAAAATTATGGATCTGAAACTAAGAAGAATGGAGATGCTAGCTTTGAATGTGGCAATTTTTTCAAGAATTTCTCTTTCTCTAGAAGTGTCTATCCTTTTTTTTTCAAGGATCAACTATGATGGATACAAGTATTTCTGAGTGTGTGTTGTATTATATTTTTGGTTCTGTATGATGCAACTAGTAGCTTCAATTGGAAGGAAAAGACATTCTACAAATAACTGTTATTCCAATCAAAAAAAATTGACACCCTAGCATTATTGATGGAATAGGTGTGTGTGTGTGGGGAATGTGAAGTAGTAGCAAGAAAATTTAAAGGTCAATTCTTACAAATATTAAAAGATCCATTCTTATTATTTTCAACTTGGCTTAGTTCATTTTGAGGTGAGAAGCTATTTGTGGCCATAAAAACTACACACAACAACTATAAAAGTGGCACATAAAAACTACAGCAGCAAAATAATAGCCAAATTAGAGAAAAAGGTTACATCAAAAGATACATAAGATCTCATTTGTGTCAGTCTCCAACCATAGGTGGATGATAGACAGATGGATCTTGTTACTCTCGATACTTGTGTAAGAAATTATGTGTAAGAAGAAGTACAAAAAGGAAATGCATCAATGCAAGAAATGATGTATAAATTAATGAACAATTTGACAATTATTTGCTGGAAGATTCAACTATACCATATGCTAGTAATCCAAAAATTGCATAAAAGGCTTATGATAGTTAAAAACATTGACTTGGAGTGGAACATACAATGTCATCAATTGAGTTACATTTAGTGCTATAATTTCACCTAAAATTTGAAGCATATACGCCATTACACAGTTAATCCAGGCATAAGTACCCCACAGAAGTTCACATACCATACAAAAGTTCATGTACAGATTTGGATTCATTAACCATTAATTTCAAAGATCAATAGAAAATAAATACTAGTATGTTGCATATTAATTGGACTTTACGTGATTAGCAAGGGTGTATATGTATTGTTCTGCAGTCTGGAAAACATATACCAGTATGTTGCACAACAATAAAAGAAACAATAATTGAGGACAAGCATCATACGAACAGTTTAATTTATAGATAACCACATAATAAAAGAAACAATAATTTCTAGAAAATAATAATTTCCAGAAAACATCAACAATAATTTCCAAATAACCACATAAAAATTTGTTCAACATTAAATCCCTTGCATTCATATAGAAAATTTGTTCAACATTAAAGCCCTAAAACAGGTATTAGTCTGAAGGTCCATGTCCTTAAAACATAGAATATTCTAGAAACAACATAAAAGTCTTAAATAGAAGATCATAAAATTGGTCTCTTCAATTATCATCTGCATTTCCAGCAAGATCAGAATCCTAATCACTTGTGTCTGCATCTACTTGATTTTCTTGCTCATCCTTATTTGTGACCTACAATACATTCCCTCTCTCAATTTCTTCATTGGTAATCAAAATCTCTTCTTCAAACAATCCCTCATACTTGTCTTCATCCACTTCTTCAATTATTTCTTGTAAATTAACAAATTGTCCATCGGGCATTACATTGACAACTTCCATAAACTTTCATCTCGAATGAGACTCTATTTGAATGACATATGACCAACCTAGGCTTCTTACATCATCAATTAGAAATGACTAATTAATTTGAAGAGGGGAAACTTATGGCTCATATGTCTCTGATAAAAATTGTCATGTATTTGCACGTATAAATCCATACTCATCAAATTATACTACAAATGGTCAGATCCATTTACATTTTAATAATATAGGACTGTTTTCACCAAAATCCACTTGAATAATTTCTTGTATGAATCCAACATAAAATTTCTTCTCAATTTCATGAAGAAATTCAGCACTAACAACACAATCACAATTTGTCTTTCCTTTGTCCTTTTCTTCCACTCTTAAATGACTACCATAGGCCCACATCCCACTAAAATGTATAGCCCATATATGTGGATATTGTGAAAGCTCACTTTCCTCTATCGTTATATATTGACCTTCTTTTGCATCATTTATTGCATTAAAAATCCATTCTTCAAATTTTGAAAAAGAATCACCTCCAATAAAATTATGACGTCTGCCCTTTTGAGGTTGATGCTGCATCCAAATTTGATTCTCTTCTTCATATTTTCTACATAAAATAATGATGTACAAATAGTAAGATTAATAATATGAATGTTTAAATGCAATTGAGTAAAAAAATTAGTGTAATTTTTTTTACCTGCGCCACTTGTCAAATGAAGATGTGTTTTGAAGAATAAAGGCATGTATTGCACTTCTTTCTTGATATGAGATCTTGAAACGACTTCCATTGCCTTCTAATACTTCACTTGCAACTCTCTCATCTTCTTCATCATCCCATACATGTCGATTGACATTTTTAAAATCCTTCATATATTCTATGCAAAACCCCATGGCCTCTTGCATTGAATACCCCTCAAACATGCTGCCTTCTAGTTTTTCCCTAGTACGGACAAAAAAATTTCAAAACTTTCATATATCATTCTATAGGATACATCCATCTCATTCTTATTGGACCACAATGCTCTAGTTCATATTCTAGATGTATCAAAAGATGCATAGAAATCTTAAATATTGCTGGGAGAAATTCTCGCTCCAATAGACAAAGGACTTCAACAACCTCCTCTCTCAAAATATCAAACTTTGAAGGATATAATACATGTAAACTCATTCTCTTTAATATCAGGCCCAACCTTATAATTTCCAATCTTGGCCCCTTTGCCAAACCTAATATATTTACCACAATAGGTAAAATATTCTCGATTATGACATGATAGTCATGGGTCTTGAGGCCTCTTAAGCTATTAATGTCAATTTGGATAATAATGTTGCTACTCACATACCCAGTGGGAAAGTGGGTCTGAGACATCAACTGTAAGAATTGTGCACATTGTTCCTTTGTCTAGACATAAGGAGCACTAGGTTTTTCTATATTTTTCATTATCATATTTTTTAACCCCAGATATTTTGATGAATCTTTATTTCTTGAAACTCTTCACGAGATGAAATACTATCAAAAGAGCCAAAAAGAGTTTCTATAATAGCATAAGCTATATTTTTCTTAGTAAAGTCAACAGTATGCCTGATGGCTATATCCTTAAAGTATGGCAACTTATATAATATGCACAACCATTTTACACCACTTTCATTACATGGATCATATCTACTTCCAACAATCCCAGCATTTTCAATAAATGGCATTCTTTTTTGTCCATTCTCAACAATGTAATCACCTGTTATTAGCAATGGCACTTCACAATTCTCTTCTTGACCATTGAAACATATTTTTTATTGGTGATATGGATGATCCATTTTAAGGTAAGCACAATGTCCACAATAAATATACTTATGCAAACTTCTTGAGTGCCTCACAAAATCCTTAAAGTTGCAAGCAGGACATCCATGGTATCATGAACAGAGAGACCAGACAATATGCCATATGCAGGAAGATCATGAATTGTAAACAATAAGGAAGATTTTAAAGTGAATTTGATTGAATGACCATCCCTTAAACATTGAAATACTTCAATTTCATTCCACAATTCCATTAGCTCATCAAATAATGGCTCTAGATAAGCATCTATTGTATCTAAAGTCACACTTTTCTTTCCCAGTATAATCAATGATAACATTAAGAAAAATAGTTTAGTTGCTAACCATGGAGGCAAGTTATAATTTATTAGAAACAATGGCCAAGTTGACCATTTAGTAATCTGATCTGAGAATGGGATCACCCCATCTAGAGACAAACCCAACCTTATATTATGAGGATCTTGAGAAAAATTAGGCCATTTTTTATCAAATTCCATCCATGTCTTAGAGTCTGGAACATGTTGTTGTTTTCCATCAGTGCTCTTATTTTGGGCATGCCACTGCATAAGTTCAAAAATGTCTCTGCACCTATACATTTGGAGTAATCATGAGATTATCAAAAAGTGGTGAAGAACCTTTCTAGGAACCACAACTAATTTCAACCCTTGTCTATACCTCGCTTCTTGACATTTCGAACATTCACTCTCATTTGCAAGATTTTTACAAAAAAATACACAACCATTCACACATGTGTGGATGTTTTCATACCCCAAGCCGAGCTTACTGATTTGATTTTTACATTGACTTTTTTTTTTGGCAATGTGGAGTCAGCTGGTAATAATCAACTTAATAATGTCAATAATTGATGTACACTCTTATTTGTCCAACCATGCACCACTTGCAAGTTAAGAATTTGAAGAATTGTTGTCAAATGACGTAACTTGTAATTAGCATAAATAGGCTTTAAATCATCCTCCATTGACTTGGCTCAATTATCATTTGGACCCTCATTTATCATTCTATCAACTTCAAACCCTTCGTCAAACATTTATGTCTCTTCATTTATGTTTGTTTCCCCTTCATCTCTCATTGTCTTCAATTCTATCATATCTTCATAATAATTGTAAGCCCAAGGGCTTATACCACTGTGCCCATATCTTATCATATGTCATTAAATCACATTTCTCTTGTTCACCTTTCCACCAAGACAATTTTTACATGGACATGGATATTTGTCAATGTCCCCCTCATCAGCTACTCTATCATCATATGCATGATATTGATCCATAGTCAACCTATGATGTTCATCCATCTGTAATATTCTGCATTCCAATAATAATTTAGTTTCTAAATAAAGAAAAAATATCAATTTGAAAATAGAGATGATGAAACATTGTTTAAAGTAGTCACTTTTAGTAGAGACCATAAAAGAAAGAAGAGGATATAATGATTCATTGTTTTGACATCTATCTTACATTCATTTGAAGTTTACCTAGTGAGAATGGAATATGTCTATGTTTTAGGTTTCAAATTACCTCTAAATTTGTTGCAAAGGGCCCTTGCTAACTTCAAATTTGTTGCATAAAACTCTGAATTCCTTGCCCACCTTTTCAAAAGTCTCCAAGTCTTATCTAAACAAGCTTTATCACCCATGCAAGTGCTTCAATCCCTTTCCATGAGAATAAAAAATGTTAACAACTATGATGAGAATGTATTAACAACTTATGAATCAAATTAAAGATGAGTGGAAAATCATTGTAAAAACTATATCTTAATCATAATATATGGGCCTATGCTGATATACAATAAAAGATTGAGCATGTTATCATCATTTTTACAATTGAAAAAGAGAAAAATCATTGTTTTCCTTATAAGTTCAATCCATTATTTTGTCAAGAGTCCACTACCCTATCCTCTACACATTAAGGGATGCCATGATGGGAAAGTGTTGTCAAATGGGTCATGTGAGGTCCTAAAGATAGAATAGGGAGTCTATTTTGTGTTTTGAGAATCATAAGGTCTTGAATGACCATATTAATGTAATGGGATGAACCCTATGCATCGGAACATTTCCAAGGACATCTCTAGTACCCAAGACACATCTCCAATATTGGAGGTCTCAAGGGGTGGGAGATGGGTCTCATTGTAAGTATGGATTTAATGTGTGCTATATACAAGGGATTTGGGTTCCATGGTCTAACAACATGCCTTAAGAGCTAAACATTTCAAGTTTTCACAAAAGAGACTTTTTCAAAATATCACTCTTGCCCTACATATTTGTTAATGTTCTGAGTAGCTTCGAGAGAGCTCATACCTATGATTTTTGTGTATTGAATTTGTGTTCTGGAGTTTCTCTATTTTGGTTTCATCGTGCTCATAGAATGTTCATAGCTATAGCATTTCATATGTTTTATAATGATGACTTGGAGAAGTTTGAATATTCCTAAGGCTGATATAGCCTATGATTATGCTTCTTGAGAATATGATAGTCACCTTTACTGTCGACAGGTAGTATTATGTGTGAGCGTCTCCTTGTGTAGAGGAGTCTATTCAAATTGTCAAGCTTTTTTTAGCGGTGGTTAATTATTGTTGAGTAACTCTTCAAATGGCGAGTGTGGGTTTACTCCGTCTAGATGGCATCAGTTCACACATTATTATTATTAAGTTTGACTTCTTCTCTACTGGATTAAGATGACTTGGTGTCATTCTTGGGATGTCTTGGCATTATAGATTCATTGTGTATGATGTTTCATTGGTTATGATTATTGTTTATCGTAAAAAAAATGATGTTAGTCGGTGAGTTTTGTAATGCCTATCAGTTCACATTCATGGGTGTCTCTTCAATATCGGGTGTCATTTTATGTTTTAGGAGTGAAGACAAAAGTGTGAGATATATTATTATTTCTTTGTATCCATGTTCCCTTTTAATCATGGTGTGTGAGCTACCTAGCTTCTTGGTGACCAGGGGATGGATGCTTTGGTGCATGCTTTATCGGGAGTTACTTGATTGCATGTTTTCTATGAGTAGCTTGAGAGTATATTCGCATTACATTTTTGTATTGGAGAGATACATTTAGTTATGTAGTTCTATGTCTTCAGTAGTGACATCAACATTGATTTTGTGACTGCATTCTCAGTTATGTGTTGATATTGTTTTATGATCTGTACATTTATAGTGATTGAGGTGCTCACTCAATTTGCTTGATATATGCATTTTAAACACTTCCATATTAGCAGGTGTGTTACAGATTACAAGCATAATTTTTGAATGATCTGTGCATGATCATTTTGATGTGTAAATAATTTTGTCTTGAGTAGTTGTGAGGCTCAGTGAAGAAGCGATTAAAGATTGTGAGATTTGTATTGGGATCCTTGATTATTTAATAAAGGAGATATTTTGGCGTGGCTGGGTTTTTCCCTCAGTGAGGAGGGTTTCCCAGAATAAGGACTTGTGTTATCTCTTTCTTATGGTTTGCATTTTGAGTTATGTTATTCTGGTTCAAAACTTAACATGGTATCAGAGCCAAGTTGTAGTAATGATCTAGATTCAGGATAGGATGTTTGGATTCTTCATGTTTTGTGATGTCTAACGGCTATCATTATTGTTGGCATATGTTGAAGTTCATGGTAGCTACAAGAGAGATTGTATATCTAATATGCTTGTCATAAGAATCTTTGAGAGTCTTCTATGTTGCTGGACTATTATATTTAATCTCTGGAATATTATTCTATTGTTGGTTATTCTTCTAGTTCATAGACTACATATTTTAGAGACTCTCAATATTGATGAAGAGTTATTGGAAAAATATGATCATGCGTAGCTGTGGGTTTCATCTTGCATGGTTTATGGTATTCCAAGAGTTTACATATTGGAACTATCATCTCATGAAGAATCTTCAGCAGACGGATGAACATATACAGCTCAGTATCAAACAATCTTTTTGCATTGCTTTTGAGTCTCCATGGTTTTTGAAGACTTTGATGTGGCTGTTGAAGACATTCATGGGTAGTTGAAGGCTATGAAACATCACTAGTTGGTAACTAAGCA
Organism: Chamaecyparis obtusa; assembly: GCA_027943335.1. Classification (NCBI taxonomy): domain Eukaryota; kingdom Viridiplantae; phylum Streptophyta; class Pinopsida; order Cupressales; family Cupressaceae; genus Chamaecyparis; species Chamaecyparis obtusa. The sequence goes on from BSBK01004367.1 coordinate 697,680, forward strand.
GGGGATTTTGAAGATTGTATTCATTTATTTTGTAGTCAAAGTTTTCTATATAACATCTGCAGGGTGTTGTGATCAGCGTGCATTATTTTTCAGTAGAAATATTGAACATTTCTTACATGAGTACAAGGATGTTGAGTTCAATCAACTCATTGACAATATCAGGACAAGATTTTTTACCAAGTTAATTCTAAGGAGAATTCTAAGTTTGAAGTAGTTGGGTTGAGGTTGTCCTTTGTAGTGAAGCAAGTTTCAGATGTCTTGTCGAAGAATATGATATAATTCCTTTAGTAAAATGTGATCAAGAGTTGCAACTAATGGAATGCATATCTCAATCCACTGGCATCCAAGTGATGCTATCCCAATAGAATTTACAAGATTAATTCACTAAGTATAGGAATACTAAATTTGAGTCCACCACTCAAGTCTCTACCTTGGCCTTTGACTCATTCTCTATTACTTTCAACTTTGCAATTTTCTTATCGAGTTCAACCAAGGTATCATCTTGAGCTGACATTTTTTGTCTAGTTGCAGCTAGATCATAATTGGCATTTCTCTTGGACAATAAGATTTTCAACCAGTGTCAAAATCTTATATGGGTCTTGTATTCAAGGTCCTCAATGACTACAAACTTTATTTTGTTTTTGGAGAAATTCTAAACTAAATTTAACAATTTCAAAAATGAGAAAAAACTTGGCTTAGACCAATTTGTGTAACTTAAATTAGTACTAATTCATGAAATTAAATATAGTTCATTGCATAGATTAAAATATCGTAGATATATCTATAATATTTAAACTTATCATGATAACTTTTAGCGGTTGATAAAACACATAAAGTTCGTGCACCGAGAAGTTTTAAATATCGGTTGATGAGTTGCCAAGTTATTGTCGATAAGTCGGCAACTTATCACAATAACTTGGCAACTTATCACACGCACATGCCAGTATTTTCATGAAACTTTTGAAATGAATGTTGGAAACTTATATGGCACAATTCAGCTATTCTAGTCTGACAGACATGACGCTAGGTGTGATTTTTTAATTTAGACTGACTAAATCTTGCTTCTATGCTATATTCACACTCAAGGAGCTTATTATTTAAAAAAATTAAAGAAATAACTAATCCCTTAACCCTTCACCATTAGAAAGAGGTAGTTTGTCAGAGTTTCTGGAGAAGATGCAGCATCGCCTTGCAATCTATGGCACATGGATCTCACCATGACCAGGACAATCACCATGAAAACATCTTATTGTTGCTTCATATTATTTTTTTCTCATTGTGCTTCTTCTATACCAGTATATAGATAAGCCTTCTCACTTTCCAGTTTACTATATTTTATTGCATTTTCATAGGTAGTTATTGTGAGTATGCCTTTGCAACTAGTACATAGTACTCATGAAGTTAAAGGATCACACTCATAATCATAGTCTTCAGAGGAGGCAAGATAGAGTAGTGATCCTTGTAATTGTCAATACAAAAACTTTCCTACATAGCTCAAAAGAAAAATTTACTATTCTCTTTTGCCATGATTTTTAAGAGTTGGTGGATCAGCAAATTCCTAATTTGAAAATGATAACAAATTTCTCGAATAGCAGTAGCTGATTAGATCCATAAATGAAATTTGATATTTGTCCAATATTAATTTCAATAACCCACAAAGCAACAAAGAGAACAAGAAATAAGATTCTCACTACATGCCTCCTTTCTAAGCTTACGTAGAGAAAAAAATAGTTATATATGTAGCCAAATCCTCAAAGCAATACTTCACAAAATTAAAGAATGATATAGTAGCTACCTAAAGAATAAGGATCAGTTGAAGATTCTAATAGCATATTGGTTTTTAGAAATACTGTGATTCCATTAAATGGAATAATGTTGTAGGACTTACATCTCTATATCATAGGAGAGCTTCTATTATTATTCCTTTACATAGACATTCACAAAATAAATAATTTCAAAAAAAGCATAACAAATAGACTTCTAGGGCTAGAGCCCCTCTGGACCCTAATATTATATTCACAAATACATTACATAAAAAACTAAAACAACATCATGTATACCTTAAAACACTCACTCAAACAAGATCGCTGACAAATTCATCAAGAGCTACCCTATGAGCTTTGATGGCATACAACTTCACCTTCTACACAATATGCACCCAACACCTATCCTTCAATCTTCCACACACATGATTTATTACCAAGTCAATCTCCTTTAAACAAAATCCCCTTTCACAATCATCAATCTCTTCGCAACCCTCTTCTGCAACTCTTGGGAGAAATGGGGTGCCTACAAGCATATAGATTCAGCATTGTTCACACGCGGCCTTGCAGAAATTCCAGGAGGGAAAACACATCAAATCCCTTTTGCAGGGAATTTCTATGAGAATAGAAAGCCACTCAATGGTTTCATGTGACCTATGACATAACTGGATGGGCCCAAATGAGGGATCTAAATGCAATCCCTTAAATTTATTCTCAAATCCCTTGATTTTTCTTTGAAATTTCCACCGTCCTCTATCTCCCACCTTCTTCTGCCTCTCATTACTCCCAAATCCCCTGATTTTTCTCTGAAAATTTCCACCGTCCTCTATCTCCTGCCTTCCTTTGCCTCTGTTACTGCCTAAATAAACCACCTAAGTGAAAATGAATGAGCATTTGACATAAGTTTTAATTTAATACAATAATAATAGTTTCCATTTCATTTATAATAATTAAAATAACTTAAATATTTAAGATGAAATTTTAATTTTGTCTAAAAATATATGTTAAAATACACATTTTTATAGTAGTGAATAATGTACGGTATCTTCTCAACATAATAAAGCATTTGAAAGTTTCAATATTGTTAAGTAGATTCACTTAATATTTTTTAATTATCAATTAATTTTTTAAATATATGTGTAGAGCCTAGATTGTCTTTACGTTTTGAGCATTGGTCTTTTGTGATAAATTGATTAAAATAACTTCATCTAAATCTAGAGATTTTGTTTCCCAAGTGGATATATATAAACATTGATCTAATCCTTTCTTTCTCCCTAATAGTCCTAAGCACATGAATCCATCAAATTTAACACCTTTCAATTCTAGTAGTTTAGTGTTTTTTGGTGTCATCATATGAGTTTCATTAAATCATAAATGGGGCCATCAAAATGCATTCTCAGATGCTTGTATGGTAGGATATGTTTTAATTAGATGCTTAAATTATTATATATTAATAATAACACATAAGTATATTGTGACATCGCTATTAGAATACATTATGTTTTGAGAAGAGTTTGCATAAATGAAGAGTTCAATCTATTTATTAAAAATTCAATATCTCAGACACCCCCTTAGTCTTGAAAAATCAGATGTGAAAAATTCTTGCCTACCTTAGTTATTGGTCCTTAGCTACCCAGCCTCAAGATAAGTGTGTGGATCTTTCTTTGGATTTGAAACTTCTAGTACTGGAGAGATTACCAAGCATTAGGGATTTGGAACCCACGTCTCAAATTACCAATAGGGTTGAAAATAAGCAATTCTACATTGCCAACATTGTTTCATCGCTCCACAATACTTTTTCCCCTCTTTTAACATTTTCTTTTCAATTTTAAAGTTTGTTTAGTGACATGTTTATTTTCCTTAACAAATATTAATATAAAAATATATTATTATTTTTGTAGACACCTAAAAATCTTTTAGAAAATAAAGTATTTTTATTTTCTGAAAAACCACTGATGACATCATCATTTGTTGATTAATTATTTATTTAATTAATTAATATATTTTTATGCCATTAATTTCCTTTATTTTAATTAAGCATCTTTAATTAAAGAACCTCTCCCCAAAGAATTTAAATCAAATTTGAATGATTTTCCTATCTTTATTGAATCAATGTTCAATAAATGATGTCATAGTCCCTAAATAAATTTTATATTTATTTAAAGCCTTAAAACCCTAGAACCTTCTAGCCTTTTCTAAACCATTCCAATATTCTCTAAATCTTTCCTAAACCTACTTAGGAGAAATTACCTACTTTTCCTAAGCTAATCCAAGTCTCCATTGACTTTTGGTCAAACCCTTCCCCTAATGAGCCTTACACACTCATTCAAAGCCTTCCACACTCTTTAAGGCCTCTTACAGCCTCATAAAGAGACCCATGTCTCTTCTTCCACACATTTTCCCCTTGCACACTTCATAGCTTAGCAATAATGGATTAACCTAGTTGTTTTCATTGTTTTTCATAGCATATCATCATCATCACATCTCTATTTGGTTAAAAAAAATCTTAGCATAAGCATCATGTAGCTTAATCTGCATCTTAGCTCCATTTAGGCTCCTTGGGCTCTAGGGGAAAATCAAGTCTTCTATACCTGATTCTATTCCATTATAGAGTTTCCATGGTCCTTGAATGATCCAAATCCCCCCTAATCATCATTAGGGACATGCTCCATGTGAATAGAGAGCACACCCACATCCCTAAAGCTAGAGCAAATCAAACGGTGACAGGGTGCTCCCGTTAGTGCTCTATATAAATGACTTTGTGAATAAATTTCTGTAATAGTTTAGGTATATTTTGTTTAACTAAAATTTGACATGTTTGATCCTTTAAAGATATATTAGTGTTGCTAACATTTTGGCATGCCCGGTGGGACCCTAAATGCCTTCGAAACTATATTTTTTAGGGTATTCCAAGCAAAAAAACTCACTTTTTCAACAATCTCATCTTGTTCTAGGTGAATTCTTGTACGAGTAAACTCCTTGGAGCTATATTATCATACTAGGACCACCCATTACTTGTATGGGGTCATGGTAGTCTTTTTGGCTTGTTTTTAGGCCTTTTTGGCCCTCTGGCCTTGTTTACTCATACTAAGGGGCATCCTTACTCATACTAGGCCTACCCATCACTCGTAAAAGTAAGAACCATCAGATATTCTACTCCTATTTACTTTTATGGGAAACAAAGGGGTCTTGTAAGGCTTTAGGCCAAGGAAAAGTTGATTTTTTAGGGTTTGGGGGGGTTTTCAGGCCCTTTTCACTACTTGTTTCAAGTTTTTGACATCATCTTTTGCAAGTACCCTTGGAAAGCATCAGAATAACTAAAAAAATAAAGCCTTAAGGCTCATGAACTCTTTTTAAAGTTTAGGAACCACAAAACACATCATTTTCAAGCTTAAAATGAACTTTTTGAGTGCCCTAAGGGACAAATTTGCAAGCTTTTCCTAAACATTTCCTAAGCAATCCTAACCAACTCAATTTGTTCCTATTTGGTCCTATAGAAATCAAAATCATCTCTAATTTTTCTCATTTGGCTAAAAATAACCTCAAATTTTCAAATCTAAGGTTTTAAAAGTCATTCATGCAAAATAGGAACACTCTATCTTTTTGGCCCATAAAAAGGACTAGAAGTTTGCATATCATTCCTAATCATTTCCTAAGAAATCCTAACCAACTCAAACTATTCCTATTTGGTCTTAAAGAAATAAAACTCACTTCTAATGGCTTTCCTTTGGTTAAAAAGAACAACTTTCAAACAAATCTAAAGTTTCAAAGAGTCATTCATGCAAAGTAGGAACATTTCATGTTTTGGGAGCATAAAAAGAACATCAAGTTTGCATTGCAAATATAAGTGGTTCCTAATCAACTCAAAAATAATCCTAAGTGATCTTAAATCAAACTCAAGTGCATCAAAGAGAGCTAAAAAGAAATTCATTTACAAATGTCTTCAAGTTTTGTTAAAAGTCTCCAAGCAAACTAGGAACAAAAAAATCAAATGTTTGCTAATCTTTTCAATTTGTTTCCTAAACATTCCTAAAGGTTTCAAAACTTTCCTAAATCAGTCCTAAATCTTTTTTATTTATGTGAACAAGTCTCTTATTTCAACATCTTGAATTCCTTTCAAATTTCATGTATCAAAGCTAAATCTAGGAACTTTCCCTTTGGAGTCTAAAAATTGAGCAAAAGGCAAACAAATCTTGAATGAAACTAAAGGAATGAACCCAAGTCCTATTTATTCATTGTCATTTTGAAAATAAAATGCAATCTCGCATGATTTAAAAGAGAAAGAAAAGCATCTCTATTCCTTCCTCTTTCAATTTCAGTTCACATGCAAACTCAATCTTGAATGATTTAAAGTCAAAACAAACAACTTTTCAAAGTTCTAAAGCAACACACAAACTCAATCTCAAATGCTCAAGAAAATAACTTGCAATCACTCAAAACATTTACTTTTTGAAGAAAGAACAACTCAAAACCTAAACACTTGTGTCTTCAAAAGTTTTCAATTCAATCACACTTAATCAAATTTTGGGAAAAGAACTCATCATGATGTGCATCTAGGAGTTTTCCATTTTCTTAAAAAATCCTTGTTATAATAACTAATGTAAAACATTTGAACTCAGACATATTCATTTGTTTTACTTTTATCAAGGCCTATCTGGGGAGAAAAGTGCTTCCTCTCTAGAGAATGACCTCAAATCAGTATCTTCCCCGATCGGTATAGAAATAAAGCATTAATAAAACTCTCACTTATATCCCCTCAAGCTCAGGCAAGGCATGTTGATGGTAGCTTGGGGTAGGTGAATAATCCCTACTATTTTTTCATGGTCAACTAGGCTCTTAAGTGAGTCATGTGCATACAAATTGATTGGGAGGACTCCACGGGACAAATACAAACTTGTTAAACTAGAGGCTACCCTATCTACATTCGAAGGTATCAAAATCCTTGTGCAAGGACTGATCCAAGGGGTTTACTAAATCACCTTAAGATACTCACCATATGTATCCCCTTTTAGGGTGTATAAGGTTGTGGGCAAGGATTTTGATACTAGCCTAACTTCTAGGTAGTTTTTTCTTGATGTGTTTTCCAAAGTTTTAGACTGAGTGCAAAACATATGTTGAACAAAAACAAAGCAAAGAGTTCTAAAATCAATACTTTTTTCCATGTCAGTCAAATCCTTCAAATCCAAAGTTCATCCAAACTTTCAGAATCTTGTCATCCTAGTCTCACAAATCATGGTCTTCCAATCACCTTGCATACAGTCTTATCCTCCCATCCTAGGTTAGCAAAGTCATCTTGGTCATCCCCCATCCCCTTTCTATCTTCCTCTAGAGTCATTCTTTCCTCATATCTTGAACCAAGCCCAAACCTAATTCTAAGCCTTAGTCTTCTAATCCATCTTCATCCTTCATCCAACTCATCTGCAAGTCAGCATGTCTCAAAACTATTATGATGAGTGTGGTTATTATGTCTCTCCTTTCAATCCATCCTATCTTGATGATGATTAAAGTCTTGTTGATCATTATGCATACTTTGAAAACCTTATCCATCATGATGATGAGAGACTTGTGGATCACAATGCACATTTTGAAAATAATAGCAAGTTTTCTCCAAACATCCCCCAGCATCCAATCATTCCTCCAAACTATCATATCATGCCTTCATGCATATCCACTAACACTCCTTATCCTACCTTTGACAAGGGAAATCCACTATCCTATTCATCCACACCTCCTTCCTATCTTAAACCTATGCATCCTTCATACCTCCACCCCCTTCTATGGTCATATCCCAATCACCATCTTTCCATAGCAGCACTCCAAGTTACATCCCTTATCCAAATCCTCCATCTCCTTATCTTCCAAATCATTTTCAAAACCAAAATCCTAGTCTTTCCATCTCTTATCCAAATCCTCCATCTCCTTATCCTCCAAATCATTTTAAAATCCAAAATCCTAGTCTTCCAATCCATTATCCTAATCATCCATTCTATCTAGATTCATCATCCATTATATCCTATTCAAATCTAGCATCTTCCATTCTCACCTACATTGCTACAAATCCCCTTTCACAAAAAGAATGCATCCCTCAATCTACTTCATATCCCATACCTCAATCCATCATTCTTACCTCACCAAATAGCCAATTCAATTCACAAGCTTCCTCTAAACCTACATATGTGAACTATCTAGATATGCCATCTTCCAATTCCTCATCTACACCAACATCCCCCTAAGCAAGTTCACAATCTTCCGCTCCACCTTCATGTATGAACTATCCTATCTCCCCATCTTCTACACATTCTAGTCCATCACCTCCTCCAATCCGAAAGTCTCCAAGGAGTTTTGCAAGGAAGCCAACAAAAAAGCCCATTCCTATAGCTAACGAGACATGCCATCTCAATCCTTCATGTGAAGCCATCACTGATGAGCCCCATCAACCTTTCCCATCCATTGTCCTTCTTCCATATATCCCACTCATTGATCCTCTTCCATCTCCTAGCATCAATAAGTCATTCCTATGCATTGACTTCACCAAATCTCCATCCACTTATCCTCCTCCTAGCATCATCCAAAGAACATCCAATGAGCCTCAAGAGTTCACCCTTCCAGACATCATAGTTGCAGAATCTCCCATCCTTCCATCCACTCCATCTAAAGAATGCATCCATACATCCCCTAACACTCTATCCACACAAACCCTATCATGTCAAGATCTTGCCCAAAATCATGTTGAAGTACCCATCAAAGAAAATCAAGATCCAAACTCTTCACTTCCTCTATTGCATGTTCTATTGCTTCCATCACCTTCAATCCCAGATCCTAGCAGCTCAATTCCTCCAATCCAAGATTCTACAATCCTAATTCTTCCAATCCAAGAGCCTATCATCCCAATTCTTCCAATCCAAAATCCTATCATCCCAATTCCTCCATCTGAAGATCCATTACCCCCTCCCAATCCTAGTCAAAATCCCATCATTCCATCCTCTCTACTTGAGGATTCTCCAATTCAAACTATCCCACTGCCATCACTCTATCCTCTTGGTCCACTTACATTTGTTAGAGGTATCCCACTTGAAGCAGAAGCAATAAGTTCCATATCTTCCATTAGGGAACCATAAACTAAATGTTTATCATATTCTCCAAGTCAGAATATCCTTGTTTGGATAAAATGCTCAAGAAATGGAATTATCAAGGCAAAGGCCTAGGCGCTCATGAACAAGGAAATCTAGAGCCCATTCAAGACAAGAAACATCCAAAATCATGTGGAATTGGTCACACATCAGAAGAAGGCACTTCCTCTAGAAATGTGGGTACATCTAAAGCTAAATTCAAGCATCCTTCCAAACCCACCATCACATCTTCCAAATCATACAACACTATTCTTCCTCCTCCATCATTACAACCCAAGACAACCTATCACATTCCTCCTTCATTCTCCGAATCCATTTTGTGTCCCCATGTCCCAAAATCTTCCAACACATATCCTCTACATACCAAATCCATTTTGGGCCTTACATCCCAAAATGTCATCCCCCATCTTATCCTACTCAATCCTCCATCCAAAATCCAAACATCCCTAGTCAGGATCAATAAAGACACATGCCCATATCTCCTATCTACCAATCTCCATTTATCTCTCCATCCATAATTCCTCCATCCTGCACATCTCCTCATATTAATTCCAATACTCCTTGCAATTTGGATGCCATATCCAAGATGTATGAAGGGAAATATCCACAAAAATCCAAAGATTGCCATGTCCAGTCTAAATGACATGCTCAAGCAAAGAAAATTCCAATCAAGCAATCTAATGCATCCCAATGGCCACTAAGGCCTAGCAAAGAAATAACCAAATCCAATGCATCTAAATGGCCACAAAGGCCCAACAAAGCAAAAGAAAAATCTGATGCATACCAATGGCCACAAAGGCCCACCAAAGCTAAAGAAAAAATGATGTGGATCCCAAAGCAAAAAGATATAGTGCATCTAAAATAAATATCCATAATGGAATCCAAGGTTACCAATCCACCAACTACTCATTCCTCTGCTCCACTTCCTAAATCTATTTTGGGTCCCTATGTCCCAAAATCTCCTAACATAAACCCTCCATCACATCCACCTCTATCTCCCATGTCTCATCTACTTCAACCACCTTCTTCACAACATGTGCCAATGTCGATCCTGACAACATCCCCCTATCATGATCACTTTCCATCCTTCCATCCAAACACTTTCTACCATCATATCTCCCATCTACCCCATCTCATCCATGCCTTTCCATAATCCCTTCATCCTAGAAAAGTTGTACCGACATCCCAGAAAATCAGAAGGCTAGCATCTAGTGAGTAAAAGATCAGCAACAAATTAGAAAACTAGCAGAAGATCACCATCCAGTCAGAAAAAAATTAGAATATCAGTGAAAAATCAGCACAAAGTCAACAGAAAATCAAAAAAATCAAGAGAAAAATATCAAAAAAAAAAAAAAGAAGAAGAAGAGAAAAAAACATTCGTCCTATGGTGAAAACTTGGCAATTCAAGCACCTTGGACAAGTACCATGATGAAAACCTAGCAAACATGCATCATACGTAGGTCCCCCCAATTCCTTTTTGTAGTTGGGAGCCATTCCTTTCTATCACCATCTTATCCAGTATCTCCTCCATCTCATTTGTCTCTCACTTCCTTCATCCTCCTTTGGATCTTGATAAACAAAACAAAGACCACCAGGTATACATGCTTTTGGGCACCTTCTTGGCCTCCATCACACCTTTCAACTACATATCCTCTATCCAATCCATTCATCCTAGCTTCCATCTACCTTCCTCATCCTCTTGTCGGCATATCTTTTGTCCAATCATACCCCATCCTACTACCTTCAAATGAATGAACTATCCTAAGTAGGGAACATCTTATTCCTTGGTAACATATTCCTTGGAGAATATCTTTCATCCATCTTTCCATCTACCCAAATCCTAAGCATTCCTCTATCTGAATCCCCCAGTGGTTCCTCCAGCATCCATCTTCCAATCCTCAAGCAATCTACCATCCAAATCCCTTAGTGGTTCCTCCAGAATTCCATCTTCCAATCCTCAAGCAATCCACCATCCAAATACCTGAGCATTCCTCTATCTAGATCCCTCAGCGGTTCCTCCAACATTCCATCTTCCAATCCTCAAGCAATCTACCATCCAAATCCTTGAGCATTCCTCTATCCAGATTCCTCAGTGGTTCCTCCAGCATTCCATCTTCCAATCCTCAAGAAAATCCACCATCCAATCTCCGCAAGCATTCCTCTATCCAATCCTCAAGCAAATTTTCCATCCAAGTCTCCTAAGTAGTTCCTCCATCCAAATCCAAATCTTCCTCCATCCCCCTAGCAATCCTCCATCCAAATCCTAAGCATCATCCTCCAACACTAATCCCTCAACATTTCCTCCATCTTACCATCACTTGGTATCTTCCCTTGTCATTGGTATCTAGCTCTAGGCTACCCCCATGCAATCCAATGTCATTCATCCATCTCCAAACATTGCTAGCAATCTTCTGACATCTTCCAAAACTATCCATATCTTCTAGCTATCCAACATTTAAGATCAAGCCAACCAATCCAATCACATCCTTAGTCTTGTTCCTAGTCTTGTAGCAAGCCTTGATCTCAATCCAATCATCATCATTGGGATGCATCCTTCCCAAATCTATGTTATTTTAGGACACATCATCCATCACCAGTCTATCTTGGCCTTCTAGCCCAACTGGGGCATCATCCTGCATATCTTTGGAGCTTGAGCTTCATCCCTAGGTTCTTTGTACATCTTATCTTGAGTCTTGTACCATAACATCAGTCATGTCTCCACCTAAGCTCATTTGTACATATGTGTCTTTAGGTCCCATCCTTTGAGTCAGTCAACCCTTGTGTCATCATGACCAATCTAGCTAAGTGCTTCAACAATCATCCCTTGTTCCTTTTGAGGTTTGAGAATCTTACCTATCTCTTGTCATAGGAATCCTTATTCAGTTACCCACCATCCGCTTCATATCACCAATCCTTTGAGTTTCTCAAATCCTTATCCTAAATCAGAAGCAATCCTAGCGCTACCCTTTGACATAAACTTTGTCTAGGGAATCTTATACTTGTCTTTGTAGGCCTCATCATCTCGAGCAAGAGATTGGCATGCACTGGAAAGAATCTCATCTTCTAAAGATCATCATTCTATCTAAGGTTGACAAATCAAATCCAAATCCTATCCTCTGATCCTACATCAGGAAGCAGCAACTCATCCCTAAGGCTTTGTAATCTCCCACCAATCACACCAAGTCCATGATGATGTATCCTTCCTCATGTTCAAACCAAATCTTCCCACCATCGATCCAATCAATCATCCCCAATCATCCTACCTATGGAAAAAGGTTTTGTAAGATACTTGTTATTTCATTTGGTCCTCTAGATTTTTGCTTATCTTTTGAGCTATCTTATAAATATCTCCCCGTCCTTTGTACATATTGTCATGTCTTAACGTACATATCCTTGTCAGTCTTGCAATAGCATTTGATCAAAAATCTTGTTCCATCTCACCTTATACTTCAGCAACATCAATTATCGACTATTCTTGATCACAGTGGTTATCCTTGACCCATCATTTGCCAATCAACAACACAACATTCTCCCCATCAGCATCGGGTCCGCACAGATGTATGCTTTTGTATTATGTGGCCTAAGCCTAATCATGAGTCCACTCGAATGTACCCTTCCTGTCAGACCTAATCTTCCACCAATCACACTAGGTCTGTGTCGATGTATCCTTCCACATGTTCAGACCAATCTTCCCACCATCAATCAAATAAAATCTCTCTCCTTGGCAAAGGATGTCTTTTGGAGTTATCATTGCGACCTTTTATTTTTTCCTTTGGGTCTTGTTAATCTTTTACAGCTTCTCATTGTCCTCTACTCAAATTTGCCATGATCCTTTATATCATGGTGTGCTACGAATGAGGACAATCTGGGGCAAGGTCTTTTGATCTTGTGAGTCAGTTGTGTGTTTGTGTTTTCTCCAGCATCGCTTCCACCATGCCTCCTCTAGGTTTCATGTGTGATGCTGGGGAAACCCTGCGTGTCTTTTTAGCATCAATCCTATGCAATGTTGGTGACAAGGCCTTGTGTTCTTTCGTAACCTTGGCAGGTCTCTAGCATTGCTATATCAAACTAAGTTGTGCTCTCAAAAGATCCAAAGCATGGAGCTCCCTAAATCCCCCCCAGCCAATAGCATATAGATTAAATCTTGCATCTTGCATCCCTCATATAGCTGCATCTCACATCATATTGCATTCATGCATGTTTTGTTCTTGGAAGTTTGATTATTTATCCCCCCTTTTCTTCCTTTTCCAATCCCCCTTTCCTCTAAATCCTAGCCTGGGGCATTTTATTTTCTTATCTTTGACACCATGCCACTTGCGACATCACATCAAAGAGGGGCAAAATGTAGACACCTAAAAATCCTTTATAAAATAAAGTATTTTTATTTTTTGAAAAACCCCTAATGACATCATCATTTGTTAATTATTTATTTATTTAATTAATTAATATATTTTTATGCCATTAATTTCCTTTATTTTAATTAAGCATCTTTAATTAAAGAATCTCTCCCCAAAGCATTTAAATCAAATTTGAATGATTTTCCTATCTTTATTGAATCAATATTCAATAAATGATGTCATAATCCCTAAATAAATTTTATATTTATTTAAAGCCTTAAAACCCTAGAACCTTCTAGCCTTTTCTAAACCCTTCCAATCTTCCCTAAATATTTCCTAAACCTACTTAGGAGAAATTACCTACTTTTCCTAAGCTAATCCAAGTCTCCATTGACTTTTGGTCAAACCCTTCCCCTAATGAGCCTTACACACTCGTTCAAAGCCTTCCATACTCTTTAAGGACTCTTACAGCCTCATAAAGAAACCCATGTCTCTTCTTCCACACATGTTCCCCTTGCACACTTCCCTAGTGTTTATCACACATGTGTGAGCAACCCCTAACCCAAGCTAAACCTTACCATACCCCAAACTATACCTCTTACTCTACCCCAAACCTTACCCCTAACCCTAACTCATCCTCCTAACCCAAGCCCTTATGAAATCCTATAAATAATCCTCCTTCCAAGAGAAAATTATTGTCTTAATCTTTCATCTTCATGCATTGTTATCATGCTAATTTAGTTCTAGCTTTAGCATAATCAATCCTAGTTGTTAGATTTCATTGTTTTCTTTAAGCTTTCTAACACATCATAGCTTAGAAATAATGGAGTAACCTAGTTGTTTTCATTGTTTTTCATATCATATCATCATCATCACATCTCTATTTGGTTAACAACAATCTGAGCATAAGCATCATGTAGCTTAATCTGCATCTTAGCTCCATTTAGGCTCCTTGGGCTCTAGGGGCAAATCAGGTCTTCTAAACCTGATTTTGTGCCATTGTAGAGTGTCTATGGTCCTTTAATGATCCAAATCCCCCCTAATCATCATTAGGGACATGCTGCATGAAAATAGAGAGAACACCCACATCCCTAAAGCTAGAGAAAATTAAACGATGATAGGGTGCTCCCGTTTAGGCTCTATCTGAATGACTTTGTGAATAACTTTCTGTAATAGTTTAGGTATATGCTATTTAACTATTGTTTGACATGTTTAAGCCTTTCAAGATAGATTAGGTTTGCTCTGATCACAATTTTGTATCTTTTGTATAAATTTTTATTTCTATTTAATATTTGTTATATAATGTTATTATAAATCATGGAATAGATATTAAACTAATTAAATGAAAATTGATAGATACAAAGGTTAATGTGGAGTTTTTTTAGAGCATGAGAAACCACTTCAAAATAGTACACCATGACTAGAAATTAGTTTGATGGTAACTAAATTATAAATAATCTATTTAGGGTGATGTGTATAACTAGCTCTCAAATTTTTTGGTCTTTATTTTTTAATTTAAGATAATTTAAATAATTTAAATTTTAAATTTTAATTTGATATATTTAAAATAATAATTTATTTTTTAAGGACAAAATGTTAATTTTATCATAAATATATTCTTAAGCTTTCAAAATAATTTTAAACACTTATATATGCATTATATGCACCTCCATAATTTTAATTGAAAAAGGTTATTTATATTGATGAAAAGCATCCCACAACCAATAAGTCAAAATGCCTTTCCAAAAGGACAAAACAATGATTTCCAAAAGAGGCTCCAAAACCAATATCCCAAGATGACTTAGGCTTGCAATCACTTTCACTAAAAACTAATTATTTAGTCATTTTAGTTGTGATTTTACCTGATGACCAAATTGGTCATTTATTTAGTCATTTATATTTGTAGAACATTATCATTTTAAGTCACATGACTAAAAAAATGGTAGAACATGATCATTTTTAGTCACCTGGTCATTTATTTTCCAAATTCTACTAGTGCAAGATTTAGTCCTAGACAAGGACCTAACTGTAAAATAAGACTCAAAACAAGCCTAAGAAGGGGGGGCCTTGGCCAAGTGACCTAAAAAAAGGGGGAGTGTGGTTGTGGAACCACAACACCTCTACCACGGGTTCTTCCTCTGGCATGTCTCATAGCTACTCATCCTTTGTATCCTCCTCTCTAGGATCATCATCATCATCATCATCATCATCATCATTATCTCATCATCCCTAGCTACTTCGCTTTGTGCTCTAAAGAATGGCCTAGAGTCTCTAGTAGGGTAGTCCTAAGGTATCTAAGGTAGTCCTAGGTCATGCATGTTTCAGTCACTATGGCTTCTACCTTATTATCATCCTCTCCCTCTTAATCTATCTCGTATACATCATCCATAGTAGGTCGTGCTATGGTACTAGGCCTCTCCATGTATCTTTATCCATGTGAGTATAGTGGTAATCATGTTGGGGGAGTCTATGTTAGACTGAATTTCTACATCACTCTATCAAAATAATAAGGCACTACAATAGTTGTGCCTCTCCTAAAGATATGTGTGCCTTTTCATGCATTACATCTATACATCAGTCCCTCACCAAGCTGGCATTTTCCTATACAGTCTCCATATGACATCGGTAGCCTATAACCAATCTGAAGTGACCCTCTAGTATAGTAGATATCTGAGCTACCACATCCCACTCAATAGATAACTGAATGGCAGTGGATTAGTATCATCTATATCTGTAGGGTATTCCACCATCCTGGTGCATGTGATGTGCTCAAACATCCATACTTGAAGGAATGTGCACACTGCTAGGCTCTATCTATGCTATCTCACACACTTACTGGTTTCATAGTATAGGTGGGCTATCTTTCTCCTTCCCCATGAATATACTACTTGGCATCTTTCCATCCTCCTCACTGCATGTGTCAATGGTGTAGAAAATTTAGTTCCTTTCAAATGAGGAGAAACCACAAGAGAAATAAGGCATAATAATACCCTCCTAATCAAATTTACCTCATTTATAGCATGTATTATGGTCTTTCGCTTAAGCTAATCTTTATGAATATGAATCTAAGCATGTTCATAGCAGTACATCTGGTCTCTATCCACATTTGTCTCATGTCTCAAAGTATGGAATCTCACTACCCATCTTAGAATAGGTAGTCTCAGAATCCTGTATACGTCCTCTAGGGTCACTTTCATCTCACTGAAAGGTAGATGGAATGTACATGTGTCCTCATCCCATCTCTCAATTAGTGCCATGAGCATGGCCTGGTGAAATCAAACCTGGGGAAGATGGTATACCTAATATAGTCCAACATCTCTCAATAATTGTACATCTTATGGCTATAGCACTACATACTGAGATCTAAGGAATGACATGATCCTCATGGATTAGTGTTCCTATAGTATCGATATCTCTTGCAATCATGAATCAGCCATGTTTCATTAGTACATCATCTCAATCAATTAAAATCTATCAATTATGTAGAAAATAGAGATACCAAGATACAGGTCAACTTCCTAAGTATAGGTAAACTTCCTGGGTAAAGGTTGAGTTTTGACCCAAGTATAGGTTGACTTCCTAAGTATAGGTCAAGTTCCTAGGTATGGGTCAAATTGTAGGGTTTCTGGCTCAAAACAACATGATGAAATCACTATGATCAATATCCTATGCCTATAGTGACAAGGAAATAATGCTAGAAACATTATTTTTAAAAAAACACAAGAATCGAGACATACCTCCTCTAGGGAAATGCCATCTACAAGTGACCTCTATAGAACCTCTAGCCTTATGGGCTCCAATGGCACCCTCCTCAACATCTCCTCCTAATTTTCTTCTTCCTCCTTCACAAGATCACAACAAAGATAATAATCACAAATGAGCTTCTCAAAAGTTAAATAACTATAGCTTACATGAACTTTTTTTAAGGTAGTTATCTTCTTTCTTTTTATATCTAACTTTAGTGAATAGTTCTCCTTACCTCTGTGTCATCATTGGATCATAACTTGAGCTAGGAAGCCTCAATTTCTATAATGTTATAGGCAATGAAATTGTGATTCAGTGTCCTCTCTATCCAAATACTTTTTGAAATGTTTAGGAAACATCTTGAATGGTTTTAGAAAGGTAATGGTCAAAACTTTGCAATCACAATTCATCATGGTAAACATGATTCCTTGTTTCACCTTTTCCAATAGAAAGTCGAAGCAAGGGGGGGCATATAGCTACTCATGAGCTTCACCATATTTCTTAGTAAGTCCTAGGTGATTTATGATCATTGCTAACATGTGGTTTTGTAGGATGTGGTTACTAATGGTTTCTTGCAGGATCTTTGCACTGTGGACTTTGATATATCCTTTTTCATGTACCAATGTTCTTTCTACTTTATCTTGCATATGCATGTAGTGTCACATACCACTAAAGTGGGGATAAATATATCATCTTAAATTTTAAGCACATGTGTGCTCTATAATTTAATAGTTATTTAGAACACTCCTTAGTGTATTTTCATCATACATTTGCACTATAATACTTTATAATTATAGTTAATTAAAATCTAATTCAATTTCTCTCTCTCATCAGTGTAAAATTAAAGGTAGGAGTTAATCTCTAGGCATTCTCCTCTACTTTTCCCTCTCCAACTTGTGAAAAAATAGAGGTAGGGTCTAATTTCTATGCATCCTCCTCTATTTTCCCTCCAATCACAAAATCCATTTCTTTCTTGGGCCCTATCTTGATATTTTAAGATTTGGATGCATTTATGATCAATTTTACTACATATCTTTCTAATTCTCCCCGAACCACTTAACACCTTTTGAACCCTACAATCCTATCTTGAAATTAACACCTTCCGGGTATAGGTCACACCAAGTTTGACCTATACCAGTATAGGTTGCACCAAGTTTGACCTATACTAGTATAGGTCGCACCAAGTTTGACCTATACATTGGGGGTTTATTTTTTAAGGGTGTGGAGCCCAATGCGAGGTGTTAACATTTTCCCACTCAGTGAAGTTAGCCTTCATAAATTTGGAGCCAAAAATCACTATAAAATCAACTCAATTACTTCATTTTGGGATAATGAAGATAATCTATAATCAAGCAAGGTGGACATCCCAATTTAAAAACAAGAAATTACAAGGTGGAAGCCCTATTTTGATGTTATCCATTTGAAGCAAGTGTTGATCATTGAAGATTTCATCCAAGCATCTCAATCAAGCATCTACAATCTCAATCAAATATTCACGACATCATTTATTACATCATGGATTACCAAAGGGATTGTGAATATGACTAGGAGTACTTTTTCCCTTGGGGTCTTGGTATGATTTCCTCATTATTTTCAGAGCTAAGCTTTGTTACTTCATATTATCATAATCCCATTTACATGCATTTAAGAGCATACTATCTGCATTTACATGCTAGGGTTTTTCTCTTAGGGTTAGATCTTGGCATTTACATTTATTATCTCCTTTTCATTATAGACATGCAATCTAGATGTGTGAGCACTTCACACATTCTACATTTCTTAACGACTATCTGTTGAGGTGTAAATTACCAAAATAGGGGGTTAACTAAGGCAAACCCCTATATAGCCACCCACACCCACACTTTTCCAAATTTGCAAGTTTCAGAGTACATATTGAACCACAGATCCAAGGACCCATTTGGAAGAACTCTTCAGATCTAATTTTCTATCCTAAATCTTGACAACATCAGGCATAGGTCAAATTCCTAGCCTATACCGAGGTATTTAGGGTATAGATTCAGTTGAACAGCTAGAAATACCTTTAGCAGACTTACCCAAATGTAGTTTCCTATCTTTGATATGGTTAGTTTCAAGTATAGGTCACATTTTTACCTATACCTAGGTATAGGTCACACAAGGTTGACTTAACCCAGAGCATAACATAGAGTTGCAAATTTTGGGTTTGCATGTTGCAGATCACTTGATTTAGAAATCAAGCCATTATGTGGCTTGGATAGACAAAAATCAGCCTTCAAATTCATTTTTCCTCTCTTATTTTTAGGTCCATGCATTCCTATGTCTCCTTTCATCAAATTTCATTAGATCCGATCTATACTTCCTCCTTTTACATCTCATTTTGAAATAAACACAACATAAAGCCAATCCCATAAGGCCTAGGTCTCATGCTTGTACCTTATCTCATTTGATTTTACTTTTTGGATCTATTTTATTGGGTGAGGGTTTCCTTATTAATTCCATATGTATAGTAGTGTATCCCATCATAAGAATATTTCATAAGTGAATTTGGTATTAGTCTATATCTTATTATTGCTCACCTTTTTCCACTATACAATAATAAATTGAGAGATGTGTTGATTTGAGGAGATATGGTTGAAGAATGTAAAATAGAAGGTTAAATAAGAGGAATTGACAACTTTCAACATCTGCAAAATAATAGAAATCAAGCTAACACTTATAGTGACTTGAAACAATAACTAGAAGGCAAATCTAACATGTAGTTTTAGTTTGAAGGAAAATTTGTAGGTATAGAACACTTGGCCAGTGTATACCTAGGTAGAAAATTCCTTGGCCACTATATACCCTATAATTTTTTCTAAAACTTGCTAGGATAGTCTGTCAAATCCTGTACTTTCTAAATTTTTGACAACATCTTTGCCACCTATTCCTACACACATAAAAACAAGAAATTATTGTGTTTAAAGGGGTTTTCCTTGGTCAACCCCCTATTTATGAATCAACCTTGAAATGTAAATAAAATTGCATAAAGGAAAGAAATGTAAATATAAAGGCAAATATTAAATCAACATTGTAAGTATATATATACCTGATGAACAGATACTTAGATTACACATATCCATGAAGATGCTTGTATGTTTCTTAAATTGTAGTTATTGAATCTTTGGATGTAGGAAGGAATTAAGGATTCCTTTTACAAATGCATGGATTTATGAATGTCACTCTAAGATCTTCAATGTTTCTATGCTTGACAACTCTTGCCTAAAAATGGATGAATCAAATGCATGGAGATGGATAAAAGGATCTTTTTGATTGATTAATAACTCCTCTACTTGTCTATCATGGGAGATAAGCTTCCTACAATAGAGAAGACTACCTTCAAAATTGTATTAGATGCTCAAAGAATTATTAAAACTTGACCTTGAATACTTGAATGCAAGATTGTAGGAGAGCACTTGAAATATTGATCATGGTTACCAAAATGAGGAGAGATAGGCCACTTATATACCTCTCACAACATTTCAAGATTAAAAATTGATCTAGGCTAACCACAAATCTGGAAATCCCACTAAAACACTACAATGGGTCACCTATTCAAATATAGGCACAAAACTCGAGGTATACAACACCCAAGGCATTCTATACCTAGGTATAGAATTCTCAAGTTGTTGTATACTTGGGTAGAGAATTCCCAAGGCATTGTATACCTAAGTATAGAATGATAAAATAAATATATACCTAGGAAATTTGAGCCTAAATTAAAATGGGGAGTCAATAATGAAGGGAAGATGTAAAAGTAAGTGGAGCTAAGTTGCTATGATCAATCATAATAGACATGAAATCTTGAAATCAATGAAATGGAGCCTAATAGATTGTCTAATTATAGGTGCTAACTTTTTAGGATGGTAAATATACTCTACTTGAAGATCGACCAAATCTTTAGCTTTACTAACCCCAAACTTCTCAATACCCATCTCTACATCTTGCGTGGTGAAAATCTTTATTGTAATGTTGATTGTAGGAGGAGGGACAACCTCTAGATTTTGTTCATAAATTTATCTTGCATAATAGAACCTGTACGTAGGGGAAAATATTTGAATAGGATTAGGAAGAAGGCTAGTTGCACTGAACTTAATCTAACAAACTACTAACAACAACCCTACAAAATAATAGAATATAAACATACTTAATCTAAAATGAAATAATAAACTAAATCAACCAAACTAATATATGCCTCTTTGCTTTTGTTTCTTCTCTATACTCTTGTTGAGGTGGCGCTCAGTGTTGATTCAAGAAGCACCTAGACTCTGAGATTTGAGAATTGAAAATTATTGATGATTGCAATAAATGGAAATGAAACCTGCATAAGAATATTAGGATGCAAAAGATAGGATCCATATTTTGAGAATGGATAGGGTTCTAGAAATCTATTCATGCAATGTTCTTCTATTAATTAAGTAATTCTTTAATTAATTACCTTATTTCATCTATAAGCCCAATATTTTCATCATTTTATCACTCTCCCAATATTAATTAAATAATTAATATTATTTAGTTAATTAACCTTGTTTAATTGATCTTTATCAGTTAATTAAATTCAATTTCTAATATCTTATAGTTTAAATAATTATCTTTAATTATTTAAATTATCTAATTATTCCTCTAAATTAAATCATTTTTAATCTAATTTCAAACTAATTTTATTTCATCTAATTTATAATTAATTTCATCCTAATTTCATATTAATTTCACCATTCTCATATCTTCCTTTCATTTCCCAAAATCGATCTTAGTTGTTCAGGGTTGTATGAACAGTTAAGATCGATTTTGGGAAATCAAAGGAAGATATGAGAATGGTGAAATTAATATGAAATTAATTATAAATTAGATGAAATAAAATTAGTTTGAAATTAGATTAAAAATGATTTAATTTAGAGGAATAATTAGATAATTTAAATAATCAAAGATAATTATTTAAACTATAAGAAATTAGAAATTGAATTTAATTAACTGATAAAGATCAATTAAATAAAGTTAATTAACTAAATAATATTAATTATTTAATTAATATTGGGAGAGTGATCAAATGATGAAAATATTGGGTTTATAGATGAAATAAGGTAATTAATTAAAGAATTACTTAATTAATAGAAGAACATTGCATGAATAGATTTCTAGTTTTTGATTGTGTATTTATTTTTAGCATCCATGTTTCAGATCACACTCGGTGATCCATCATCGGTAGGGAAGAGTATGCAAGATAAGAAAAAAGTAAGATTATCTTACATTTTTCTTATCATGCATACTCTTCCATCCTAATGATGGATCATGCAATGTGATTTGAAATGTTGATGCTAAAAATAATTAATACACAATCAAAAACTAGAAATCTATTCATGCAATACTCAAATAGATTTTTGAAATCTGATTAATTTGATTAATAAAAGAATAATTAGTAATTAATGTGAGCTCGCAAGAATGTCTAATTTTGGGTGTCTACATTTTCCCCTCTTTCATACAATGTGATTATGAGCATTGTTTCAAAGAATATCTTATTAGGTTATGCCCTAGCTTGCCTTGATGATAGTAGGTGTGCTTTATGCCCCTCAACAAATTAAGCGAAAATATGTCAAATGAGCATTAATTTTTTGACAATGTGAAATGATGGACATAGGATTGGATGGACTAAAAAATGGAGCCACAAAGTGAAAGATATTGTAGTTTAATTTTTTGAGGTCCATGACAATGAATTAGGGTTTTAATTAAAATTAAGGTTTAGGTCAACTGGATATAAATAGTGACTTGGTTTCTCATTTCGTCACTTTGCATCCTAGGAGCTCTCGAGATCGGGTAAGAATTTTTAATGATTTTTTGCTTTTGATTGAGCTATGGCTAGTCTTGTTGGAGTCATTCATCTCTTAAACTAGGTGAAAAATTTTCAACAACCAAAGGGAAGTGAACCGAAGGTGAGTAGTCGTATCCTTGTCATTAATGCTTATATTTATTATGCACTTAAAATTTCATGTTTTGGTAGAAAAATTAAGTGTGCCACATATGCCCCATGATTTTGCCGCAATTGCTAAATGTCTTCCATAATTGATAAATCTATCATATTTTCTTTGTTTATTACCACATATGCCTAAATAATTACACAAAGAGTACCACAACTACATAAGTAAATTGCAATTGTAGTAAAAGTGTCGCAATTGACTGATTTAGTATGTTTTTCAAATTTTTAGTTGAATTTTTCAATCATGTTTCTGATGTGTGCTTTGTTGTCATTGTTCAGCAGGAGGTTTTTGATGTTTTCAGATGTCGAGAGATGAGGCCTCTAGGTATGACACTTAGGTTTTAGTTATCTAAGGTTGTGAGACATGTATTGAGATAGTTGGGGTTGTATTGGGTATGCTACATGCTAGATGTTTAGGTTTTAAAATACCACCCTAACTCAGGCATTAAGGCCTAATGATATCATATCCTAACAATGGAAACCTTATCGAGTTGTGGGTGGACTCTAATTAAGAAGGAGTCTCTGGATTCTAGGTCGGTTCCTATTTGATCTGGAAATATCACCTCCTAATTGAAACTTAATTGGGAAAAGGGAAAAGCGATTGAAAACTGAAAGGGAAAAGGGTTGATACACCAAATTTAAATTCAGATTTACTTAAAATCCAAAATAGTAACCACAATGCATATATCAAAGAGACTGACACTATCATTCATTGATCAACGTATAGGTTAATCTAGATTATACTACTAGAGCGTAGACCACAAATAGTATAATCAATTAACAAACATACATATTCTACATAAGGTCTGGATTTTGTTCACTTAGAGGAGGAATAGAAATTATTCACATCTCTTTGCTACCAAAATAAATAAACACTTATGAAGAATGAAGAAAAGGATTTAAAATCAATGCTCACAATATCAAAAAATATGGATCATCTGCTTTATTTTCCTCAAAAATCTGACAAGTAGGTTACAAAAATAAGAGCTAAGGCACAAAGG
Organism: Chamaecyparis obtusa; assembly: GCA_027943335.1. Lineage (NCBI taxonomy): Eukaryota > Viridiplantae > Streptophyta > Pinopsida > Cupressales > Cupressaceae > Chamaecyparis > Chamaecyparis obtusa. Next base: position 721,641 of record BSBK01004367.1, read on the forward strand.
AACAATGAGCTCACTAAGTGCTTTCTCTCCTCAATCTGGAACCCCTGAAACTGATTAAGAAAATCATTTTTATAACCCCCTAATACACAAATTCAAAAAACATAGTCCTTATTTTTAGCCCTAAAAAGACTCCCATTTTGGCCCAAAGTCATGCCAGAACCCTAAAATTAAGTATATGAAAATACCACATATCATGCCCTAAATGTTGGTTTCTAAAGATGAAAATCTTTTACAACATAAACCAACATTTATTAAATTTAAATTGAATAAATTCAATATAAATCTAAGCCTATATAAAAACTAAACTTAGAAAATAAACCCTAAGTCTAAGCCTATTTGCAAAAACTAAACTTAGAAAATAAACCCTAAGTCTAAGCCTATTTGTAAAATTGCAAAAGGATTGACATGACCACTCAAGAAACTTGAAAACTATGAAAACATCTAAGGCATCGTGTTGGCATGTTGGAGTTTGAGCTTTGTCTGTGATGCAGACTACTAGAGTTATGGCATTGAATGCACCTGTCACCAAACTTTAGTTTACTCAAAACTCTAATTCATTCTTGGATTTTGCATTAGGGGGAAAAACCCTAGGTCGTGGTGAAGCTCTGTCAAACTATAGCATTATTCTTGGATGGAACTAGTCTTTTCATGGTGAAATCCAACATTATTGGGTTCACTGTGTTTGAAGGCTTCAAGTTGTAGCGTATCCTAACTTCAACGTGTTGAATGACTCTTACCTCGAGCTCTGACTGTAAAGCTATATTATTTTTGCTACACTATCAGGCTCCTTCTTCTCTGTGATCTTGGAGATCACTGGCATGATTTTGGGCCTTGATCATTGAAATGAACCTGAGCTGTGTTTTTTAAGGCTCGGCATATGACTGTAAGTTTGGGGCTCAGCCTGTGACTGAATCTTCATTGTGAACTCGGACTCCATTTGTTGTATTTATCTATTTTTATGAAGCGTGGGCTTTGAACTGGCAACTCAAGGGATGTGAACTCAGCTTGTGACTAGGTTATGATTTACTTTAAAGCACAGCGTAAGGATCGATCTAGGCTATGACTGAAAGATTTGGATGAGCTCGGTCTAGCCATGAACTCAGCATGTGGCTTGGCATATTTCAGCCACAACTTTAGACCGAGACCATGATAGCTGAAACTAGTGTTCGAGCTAGAACTTGGGCTTGAACACAAGCTCAATCTTGGCTAAAAGATAAGTGCATCCCTCCTTTCATTGCTATTTTTACTGTTGATGAAGTCAGTTATCTAGCACTTTTTGTATTGATAAAAGGGTTTCTTCTGTCATTGTTAACTCCATCTTTTCTTCTTCCTTAGCCTAAATGTTTATATGTCAAAAACTTATGGTAGATGATCGTGAAGTTCACTATCAATGCATATCTGGTGTACACTGCCCTTAAATTCACTATATTTTTTTTATTGTCTTTTACTGAAAATAATGAAACTTACAAAAAAGATGTATTCTTGTTGTTTTCTTTTTTTTTAATACACAGCAGTAATTTTAGCAACCCATTATTATATGCAGTCGATTCTATTGCTATATTGTTAACTCGAATAGTGACCATTCTTGTGATCTTTATTTTCACCAGTCATTTGATGTTGATGTATTTAGCTGACTATTATATTTTTTCATTGCCAACTATAGTCGACATCACTGGCTTTTTCTTAATACACCAACCTATATGCTTTCAACTTGGGCACTATTGTTGAACCCATTATTATCTTCAACACCAGCATTAACACTATCACCCTTTACTCAAGCTCAAGCCATTGTATTTTTCTCTTCTCCTCAGCTCTATTTCCACACACCATTCTATAACATTTTTGGTCTTTATCTCACTATAGCCTTCAAACCTTCAACTCGGGCATTTTAATGGTGTTTTACTGTGACTTTGAACTTGAACTTTCTTTATGTACTATGACCACCATATTTTGGTAATGCTATATGCATAAGATTTGGAACAGAGAATCATATATGCTCAAAACTTGAATGGAAAAGATGATTAAGTCCTCATGCTATCATTTTCTTTACTTGTTGTCATCTATTTAAAGATTGATCATGGCTTTTATATTACTGGTTGAAGATGCTAGATTACAACCAATACTTTGTAAATACATACTCTTTGCATACTCTTCCTCTGATGATGAATATGAATCATTATAGATACAACCAGTGGATGACTATTTTTATTATTTTTCAATGTAAATAGTGAATAATCCATGATATACTTCATTAAATAGGAAATGATAAGTTGTAGAATGTTTTGTTAATTTGCTTGTGAAGTTCGAGCATGGGCTCATGAAAATCACAAACACCAGAATGTAACATGATGGATTTTGAGCATAGGCTTGTGACACCTAGCAAGACACTCTGTAAACATTCCTGATACTTTGAGATACAATTCTTTAGCATTCTTTCTCTTGTTAAATAGCAACATCATTGCACATTATCAATTCTTATAGCATTTTTGAATTCAGCAATATCATATGAATAAGGAATTTAATGACATTGTTACCAGTCACTTATCATGTTGGATCCTAGCATGTATAGCATGGCTATTTCTATTTTTGGTACTTGTGAATTCTTTGTCATTCAAAGCATATGATGTAACACCTTTTAATGCACCTTGAAACTACATCAATTTCTTCTAACTTTGATATGTAAACCAGTCATTTGAGCACTACATTTTATTTTGTTTAGCTTTTTAGAATAACATCAAACTAAACTTGTTAGGTTAGAGAACATGATAAACACATTATTTATGAAAATGCCAAAAATGATGGCATTTATGAATCAATATTTAGGTTATTGTGTTCACTAATCTAACAAAATCCTATTGATTCTGAAAAAGGTTTCTCAGTCACAAGTACTAAGTCCATTTTATTCAAATAGTGGGCTTAAATATAAAGACAACATGCATAATAATGACCATAATTAGTAAAAAGTGTCATGTTAAAATAAGTCCCTTTAATACTACCTTTCATTTTATGTGGATGCACATTTCCTTATTGCATTGGAATACCAGATAGACATGCATCCTTGAAAGATTTATTGTTGTGTGATGTTTGTGTTTCAAGAATTTCTTAGATCCAACTATATTTAATACATATTTCTCTCTCATGATGCGAGATAACCCTAAAGACTCCTAGAATGAAGACCTGGATAATGGACCTAAGACCTAGGACCTGACAGACAACCAACCAACATGTAGACAACAAAGGCAATGCATGGTACCCTACTCATACTTCTATCATGATTTCTATTATGTAAACTGTACTCTTTTATTGACATGAAATATGAAATATGAAAGAACACTTGTATACTACATTCAATTTGAATGCACAATGTAATGATCATTTATGAATTTGAAAATTTGAAATGTGATCAATAGTAGAGTAAAATAAAAACAATTTTTTATTGAATGCAATAATGAAATGTCAATCAACATCACCTGAAAGATAGTGTCAATTGGACTCCTAAAATGCAATCTTTTCCTATTTATGTTTATTCTTTTGTATGCTGTAATTTTGGGTAACACTAGATACCATGACAAATCATGGTCTAACTTTTTCTCTATTGAAAAGATGGCACTCAAATATTTGCACATTTCATTTATCTACTAGCGAGGCAAATGTTACACTAGAGGATGAATATCTCATCCTTCATATTCTAATTCTTGGAGCTTTGGTTGAGTTCTTGAAATAGTATGGGATGATAGAATTATCAAAGATAGTCAGTGTTCTTGAGGATCGGTTAGGTATGGTGGATCCATATGACATTCCCTGGGTGAAATTTAGAAAAAGGTTAGATAGGTTGACAATGTTAATAGGTAGCTTGATTTTTGGGATACTATGTCCAGATTGGAGACAACATGGGTTCTCTATGGGATGGGGTACACTCTTGAGAGGGATGGTCAAGGAAAGGAGTGTTTATGCTTGGGGCCCTTGCATGTTTGTGCCTTTATATTTTCACATGTTTTACATGGCTTACCATGGGGGTAAGTCTATTGGCTATGGAGTTACATTATTGCATATTTGGGCATTTGAGCATATAGCCATCTATCAACATGTTATTGTAAGATATTTTCCAAAGGGACTCCCTTATGTCTACTTGTATGAGGGATTTATCATATAAAGTTATATGGGACACTTAGTATAATAGAGGCTACAGTTAGACATGCTTGGATACTTTATCTAGAGGCCTTATAGATCATGTTTGATTTGGACTTCATCTTTATCTATGTAGAAAAATGAGATGCTTAATAGGGTGCATGACTAAGCATACACACATGATTGACTTTCATAACCATAAGGTTATACATTAGTTCAGGGAGGTGTGAGTCATTATTGATTCTTATGCACTGTTTACATGTTAATCATGGGATGTGCTGACCTGGGGTGTAGTTATTCCCATTCATGTAGAACATGTTGATTTCAAAGGTTTGAGGCTAGTTCGGTGAATGTGGATATAAGGAAGACACCATAGTATGATACATAGTAGGCCAATCATAGACTAGTATCATTAACAGATATATCAGTGCCAGTTATAGGGGTCATTATGCAGAGGTGGAAAGGTGAGGGGGAGAGGTTGAGGGTGAGGAGGTTGAGGGAGATGAGACCACAATAGAGGAGGTTGGGGGAAGGTAGAGATTAAGGAAATAGTGGTAATGAGGATGGTGGAGATGGTAGTGGTGGTCCAGGACTACCAAGGATACTGGTGGTAGAGGAGGGAGAGGAGGAGGAAGAATAAAATCTATTTAGGATGGTAAAATCTCAGAGGGATGGTTCCCTAGAAAATGTAGAAGAGAGAGGAGGTGGGAGAGGAAAGGATCAACATAGGAATAGTGGGTCCTCATCATCTTTAGATTCAAATGGATATACTAGCAGCAGTGATAGTAATGAGGATGACTGGGTTGAGGGGGAGGCTCTGGAGATGGACATCCTGATTGAGGGAGGTGAGGATGGTGGAGATGAAATAGAGAGTTCTCTTGTTAGGTTTCTAAGGGCCCAGGTCAAAGATTTTTAATGCCCCATAAGGGAACCGGGGAGGACAAGCCATCAAACCTCTAAAAGATGCGAGTAATTTTTTTTTCTAAATTAACTAATACGATATGAATCAACTCTAATACATAGATAAGAACTTGTTTACAAAAATTGAATGCAATATTACTAACCAACCTAAGTCCTCACATGTTCCCTAACATCACTACTCAAGCAATATTGATTTACCTATACACCTTTGAGAGACACGTATTGAATTATTAGCTTTACATTCTTTATTATGCACCAAGGTATGTGTTCCTATCTCACTAAACATAATTCAATCACCTATCCAAATATTTGATTTACCACTCAATTCATTACTTCATGACTAATTATTGAAATTATAAACATTTACAAATCTATCCTTTGTATCAGTTTCATTTAAACATTAGGGTAGAGTAAAATATTCATTAAAGCATAAACTTTACTATGGGATTTTCATTACTCTAGGTCCATTTTAATATACCAAATAAGAGTCCCTAGTACATTCTTTTCCATATAAGTTAACCATCTATTAAACTAATCAATTTACTACGTTTACTATCTCATATCACATTGAATCAAAGATAACATTTTCATTTTTTCCTATCATAAAAAATCATTCCTTAACACTAACAATCCATTTCTCATTCCATTAATACACAATTATCCTCTAGTTACAAATTTCATTACTATTCTATCATTTACTAATCATTCCTTCTTATAATGAAATGATTTATCTAATATTACTAGTCAAATTATAATTTTACTTTATTGAGAACATAACCATTCATTTTCTCACAAATTCATTTATTGATCAACCATTTAATAATACTCTTCTTTGAATATTTACCAATAAATCTTACTTCTTTTAATACATCAACATAATCTAGGTCTACTTTCATAACATGTAAGTAAGTAGTATAAATAACTCTCTATAACTAAGTTCATTTCCTTTATACAAGGGTAACATAAGAGAATAAATAATCATAAACAAATAACATAATCCATTTCTCATAATCCTTGTAACATATACAAATTAGTGCATAGTCTTTCCTTTTTATTTCACCTAGAACTACCCACTCCCTATTAAATCACTTTGAATCAATTTACATCATATACAATTTGTTTCCTTTTAGGAGCTTACACAAATCCATTACATCAACTACATCTCAATCGGGTACATGATATAATATAAAGCCTTTAAATGCTAACATGTAAAGCAACATGAGTGAGGATCAATCATGGGACCACTTACGATACCTTGATGTAATAAATATTAGCCACCCAACCACATGGAACTAGTAGGATTTATCCCCCAAGGTAGGATATAGAAACCAAGTCCCACACAAGAGGAGACAAATAGGACATACTCTAGGTGATGAAACCCTTCCCCCTAAAAAAATCATGAACAAAAATAAACAACAAGAGAAATAGGAATACCAGAGGTGACTTAAATCAAAGGTGTAAAGACTCTAGGATACAAGCTAGGTGAGTGTCAAAAAAAAGACCTCACCCCTTAGGTTATCTTGGCTAGCCTCTTTAGGCCCCAGCCCCCAAGTAGACACATGGAGAATCAAACACCTTTCACAAAGAAAAGGTTGTTTGATTATGTCATCTCACAAAAATGCACCTTCTCCATTCCCATCCCTAGACTTTACAAGTGATATAAAAATAGGAAATGCATCACTTAATATTGATTATTGTGTGTATCCTCTCATTCCTAGTTCATTTATTAATGTTATCACTTGATTACAAAACTCACAATGGGTTGTCCTAGCTAGCCACTTTAGGGCCCCAACCCCAACTTGTGAGCCACTCACCTAGTGTACCTAGGTTCTCTACCCATAAAAAAATCATTAAATCATCAATAAATGTTATCATAACAATAAAAATGTCATCATAACTCTATAGTATCACCTAATTAGGTTTAGGTGATCACTGGTTGTCCCTAGTCCATTGAACAATCCTAAACCCTAATATAGCATTCAAAATAATCCAAAATGCATAATAATGCATCATCAAAATGCACTATTAAAGATATAAAAACTACATTAAAATTATTTATAGATCAAATGAGTCAAAAAAAATACCCTAACAGCCTATGTTTGCTAATAGGACCTCTAAACACCAATCTAACCCTAAAAGCTTGCATTTTGGAAGACTTGCACACTTTGCACTTTGTCGTGCACACTTGGCACAAGGTAATGCACACTTGGGGCTAAGTATTTCACAATTTTTCATGGGAATCATGCACTTGGTCCCCAGAGTTGTGAAGTTGGCTCAAATAGTGATTTTTTAAGAAAATGCAAAGTAGATTAAGGTTACATCCAAAACTGGGCCAAATGAGGGCACTAGAAGAAAAATATAAGGAACGCCCTTTTGAGATCTCCTCAATTCACTTATATAAAAATCATTATGAAAATATAAAAAAATGGATCAATGGATTAAATTATCCAGGAACAAAAATAAGTCTATAGGGAAACATGAAGGAAAAATACACAAAAATTTCTTTTGCATATAGAGTCATTTCCAGAATTTAAAGTAAATATCACAATCATCATAAACATAATAGATACATATAATAAAAACATAATACTTGTATTACATAGATTCATTATTCAAAACTTCTAGGAGATATCAAGATATACAAACAACACAAGCATACATGGATCAATTTCCTTGGATCAAAGCCTACCTTTGGTGCTTCATAGAGTCCACAAATTATGAATTAGAGGATGATCCAATCAAGTAGAAATCCATTCCAATAGTATTAAATTCCAAATCAATCTAGTCCATTAGAAATCAAACTCTCTTTCTCTCAAATTCACAAGATATTCACACAAATTGATTGCAAATAAAATCTCTCTCAATCCTCAAAGAAAAACACCAAACATAAACATCCACCAATCTCTACAATTTTTCCAGACTTCCCTCTTCCATTCTCTCCTACAAAAACTATATGAAAATCCAAAAAAATATTCCATATTAATTTTCCTAGGAAGGAATTGTATGGGAAGCAACCACCTTTCATAACCAATATTATAAACTATTGGTTAATTAGAAGATATGAAAACCATATCTCTCATTAATTACCATAGTTTATAATATAACTTTCTAACCCACATAATCAAACAAGGTCAACCAAAGTCAACATAATAAATCTATGAATAATATTGACCAATCCAAGGATCTCTTGCAACCAAACATACAAAGCTCAAGATGATCATCGAAAACATTGATCAATCCAAATGCATCTATCACAATACCAAAATCAAATAATTAACCAAACCAAAATGTCAACTTTATCAAACCAATAAATCACTTACAAGCCCACACTAACAGACTCTTAACTAAGAAAGAACATCCTAAAATTCATCAAGAAACAAGAACTCGCATAAAGGACAAACAAGATGATCATAGAGACCACAATTATGCCCAATCGGGAAAGGTAAATCAGGGTTTTTGACCCTAACAAATAACTAAAAAAGAAGGGATCCCAAAGTTCTTGAATTAGATAATGGTAAGGAAGGACTCAAGCAGGGGCCTTGGTACTATCTATGCAATAAAAACCATCGAGGAGTTAAGGGTACACTCAGACCTGTGGAGCCACATGAAGTTGATGCCCAGTACCTACAAGCCTGCATCACAAAGTGAGTATACATGTGCTTTTATATATATAGAAGCCAATGCAAATAATTATAGGAGTAAAGATATCTCATAGACATCACTAAGTGAGTAACTACAACTTTTCCCCTAGCCATACAAATAGATCATAAATACAAACACATATGTAAGAACCCAATATACAAAACATGATTAATCAAATACAAAGTAAGGGTTAGATTAGATCCATAATATAATCCATCATGATTTGGGTTAATTAAAATAGTTAATTAAAATAATAATTAAATATATAATCATAATCATACATGTAATCATAAGTGAACAATAAATGTAATTTAGAATCATAACATATAAAGAACCTAATCGTTAAGGAGGTCTTAAAATCATATTAAATAACATTCATATATCAATTAAGACATAAGAATCAAAGTGTCATAATCAACTAATTTATCCAAGGGTAATCATAATCATTGATAAGGAGTTCCTCACATAGTAAATATATAGATCTATCAAGTGGCCACATAACATCAAGATCCTAAAATATCAAGGACACATAAGAATAGATGAATACACATGAAGGGATATAGCTGAAAAACATTTATAATTGTCAAAACTAGGATTTGAAGTTATTATAGTTGGAATAGAATGGATTATGCAAACACTTCAAACATAAACATACTCTTATTAAAACCAAAGCATAAAATTCCCTACAATCATTCCCTAACTTCCAACAAGCATAATAAGGACATGTTAGGGTTGGAGGGGTATTATAATATTTTTTGACTACATTGGATGTTGTAGAGATTAGGGAAACTAATGTTGAGCGTAGAGAAACCATGAGAGAGAGAGAGAGAGAGAGAGAGAATTTGTTAAGAGTGTCTAGGATCTATCACTCTAGGAGGCCATAAATAGGATATACAAAGTTGGGTGATATGTGTAGAGGGAGATAGAGTAGTAGCAAGGAAACTATGAGCATGGTTTTTCCTCATACTAGAGAGTGTCGACCTACACAACTTCACAAAGGTATGTGATATCATAGACGTCACAAGGCAATGAAGCAGTAGTACATCTATCCCAAGCCCCACAGGAAGATGCACCTAAGGTACCTGCTAGACAGACCAGGGCAGGATCTTCAATGCCACCTCCCAAATAGACTAGATCAGAGGGTGGAGGTAGCAACATGTGGCCTTTTTTTTTAACACTATATGTCATTGTATCATTTTGTCACGGGCACTTATTTATAGATTTTGACTAAGCTTGCGAGATCTCCTTTGTACTTAGACACATTGATTTTTTGATGAGTTATATGAGATACATATTTTTGGAGGTTTTTTATGATTTTCCTTATGTGTTACGTGTGCTTATTCTCACTATATGCATTTTTATGTGATGATTTTATACATTGATTGTATGATGATGATTTATGTGTTGATGTTATGATGCATTTATGTGTGACATGGTTATGATACTTTTATTTTTTAATGATGATGTTCTTATGCACTTGATTATATAATTCTATTATGCAATTATAGTGTATGAGATGATTCCTATATGAAGATGTATGATTTATGCTTTCCTTTTTTCTTTTTTTAATATGCATTAGTTTTAACATGTATGCATAAATTATAATTTTATGTCTGAGCACATGAGTTTGGACTAACTAAGTTAGTTAGCAAAAAATTAGTAATAACAATGAGTTAGGAGAAAGAGTTAATTTCAATCATGATAGGTGATGAATCTGAGTCTCTACCAAATATTTTCAACAATATCATCATTGCACCTTATTTGAAAATAAAGAGATTCAAATATGCCCAGATATTGACCATCTAGATACTGCCACGATCTCTTTTTTAAAAAGAAGATAGCAAATAGAGAATGTTTCACTCCATCCTAAAGTTCATATGCTTGGATTAAAGGTATGTGTGGTGTATCACAATCAAATGCATCTATTTGAGATATATGTCACAAGTAGATACTTGATAGATATGTGGAGGCTTTTATCATAGACATACTAGGCATACTTTCCCTAGAACTTCATCAAGACACTCCATAAACAACAAAAAAGAAAAGAGGATTATGATCCATCCTGACTGCTCTCACCACTGAGCGGTATCCTTGAGAAGCATATGAACACAATCATGAAAGATAAATTGATAATAGACTAGCATGGTTGACTTTGTCAAATAGCCTTATTGATCATTTTTTGGATTGATTTTGATGTTTGATGTGGATGTGTCTGGTTTCAGGAATGGATGACTCGTATAAGACTGATCTTTTTAGCTTAAAGCATATCCATCATTGTATAAGACAATCATTTGATTGATTGATTTAATTGATGATAGATTGGATTGTTGATAAAGACAATTTTTATGAGACCACTACCAATTTATGCAACTCGTTGTTTTGATATGAGTTTTGATGTTTGATGTCACTTTCTACTTGTTGTGATAGAGATGATTTTATTGCAAGGATTTTGAGGTGTTTTTATTTTTTGATTGTTGGTTTCTTTAGGATGTCTTTCAAATTTTTTGATCCATCATAAGGTTCATATGTTTGGAGCTAAGGTATTGATGCAGGAGCATCTTGGGTGTAAGAGCAATCTTGCATCAACCAAAAATATTTCTGGTTTTGTTTTCAATAAGGGCTATCTTGTGTAGAGCTGCTATTTATGGAAACTTGCTATTTTCAGTAAGTTGGTCATCCAATCTCAGAATGTTCTGATTTCTTCCCTAGAGGTTCATTTTGGTCATATCAGCCTGCCAGTAAAGTTTCATTGACAAATCAAGTCTAGCTTTGTAGATATTGAAGATTTTTGGTATTGGCAACAAGGTACAGAAACTTTGAACTCATTTTTGAAGGCTTTAGAGGCCCTAGATGAGGTTGAGAATTTGGGTGACAAGTGCTTGCACTAGTCAAGCCTATTGAGCGCTTCGTGGCATTTCAGAATGGGGTTCTAATAGTCAATCAAGTCAACTAGCAATGACTTATGGTCTTCAGAAGTTGGGTCACCTGAAATGGTAGAAAATAAATTTCCTTCAAAATTTTTGTTTGGGTTTCAAAAGTTATTTTGAGCTGACGTTGATGTAATAAATTGAAAAATAAAATAATTCTAAGTTTGGTCGGCCTTATTGGCTAAAATTATGGAACCTTCCCAGGCAGTGGAAAATTGCCTATATAAGGAAGGTTGTAGTGTTGTCTTAGGCAGTTCGAGACAGTTCTGGGTAGTAGATCTGGGTAATAATTTGAGGCTTTGTTCTACAGAATATTGTAAGGTAATGTCCATGTGGCTTGCATATTGTAATTCTGAAAGTTTGTAATTCCACATTTGTGGAGATAATAAGAAGCCCATTTTCTGTTCTTGCATATCATTGTTGTTTCTCTATTTTTGTTATGTGTTTGTGGTATTAAGGGGAGCACCCTTCATCAGGTATGTGCGGCATATCACATATGTGAACTTTGTTATCATAGACACCCCAAACATTGTCACCTTAGATGAATTTAATTATGATTTTTTTGGATTATTTGAAGATCTTTTATGATATTTTTTCAGGACATTATGCTCTTTTTAGGGATTTTTTAGGACATTATTAGAATTCTTCTCTTAATTTTTAGGATTTTTTTAGGATTTCATCTTCTTTTCTTTTTTTTCTTTTTTTTCTTTTTTTTTTGGGGGGGGGGGGAATTTTTAGGTCTTTGTGCTCTTTTTAGGGATTTTTTTAGGTCATTAGACTGCCCCAAGTTTGGCGAACCAACATAGCACAAGAATGCGTGAATTTTGATGAGGATTTATCCTTCTTATATTTTTCTTGGCATGCTCTTCGATGTGTATTAGTGAGTGCAAGTTGATCATTTGATTTCATTGATGGAAAAGTGGTATTTCAACACTTGGCACATGTTTTCTAGGTTTTCACCAAGGTACCTACCCAATAGTGATTGTTTGCTAGGTTTTCACCAAAGGGCAATTTTGTTTCTCTTTACTTTTTTCTATTTTTCACCTTTTTTTTGTTGTTGCCAAGGCACCTATTTACCAGGTTTTCACCAAGGTAACTTTTGTATTTTATTTTTTTTGTATTTTTTGCCCATTTTCAATTTTTTTTGTATTTTTTATATTTTGACTATGTACACTTGAGCTAGGGATGTCAAACATAAAACTTTTTCAAGTGCATGTTGTTGATGCAGCCAAGGAGTTGGTCTCCTTCCTACGTTGGTAATTGATATACCCCATTATCAAAGGATTTTATAATGACATAAGGCCCTCACCAGTTCGGTTCAAAATTTGTCTGGCCTTTCTCAATCTATGAGATTCTTTTTGTTTTCCTTCAAAACCAAGTCTCCTACATCAAATGTTCTTGATATGACTCTCTTGTTATAGCTTCTGAGAAGATGATTATGGATAGGTTAGACTATTAAAACCAACCCCTAAGTGGACCTAAAATTCTATGGAAGAGGGGGAATAAAGCATTCCTCATGATAACCTTTCAAGTGATTCATTACACTTTGACGCTTCTCATCTAAAATTTCTAGCTCACATAATCTAGCCACCCTTTAATCCTCATCTATGACAAAGTTCTTAAGGGATACTGTGAGAGATGGAAATTCAACCTTGATAGGTATAACTATTTTTTATCCATACAATAAAAAAGGAAGTTTCCCTCATTGGTGTGTGTATATAGGTTCTCTATTCCCAAAAGGCGAGATTGAGTTTTCAAATTATTTGTTCTTGAATGATGATCCATTATCGGTGAGTATGGTTTGAGGGATTCCATACCGATAAATTATGTAATTCAAGATAAACATGGAGATCTTCTTACTAGTGATATAGGTCAAAGGAATGACCTCCACCCATTTAGTAAATTAATAAGTGGTTGTGATTATATACTTATGATCGTTGGAAAAAATGGGTGTAATCTTACCCACTAGGTCAAATCCCCAGCTTGAAAAATTCCAAGGAGAAGTGAGGGGTTAGAGCTCTTGAGTTGGTACATGTATAAGGTCTCCATGAATATTACATTTTCTGCATCTTTATATATATTTATGAGTGTCTACTTCCATAGTTAGCCCATAATATCTTGTTCTCAAGAGTTTCTTCACTAAATTATTGTCACTTCAATAGGCCCCACAAACACCTTTATGAATCTCATGAAAGGCTATCTAGGATTATGTGGAATTGAGACACCTTAAAATTGTACCATCTAGAACTTTCCTATATAGAGTATCACCAAGGATGGTGTACCTAGTAGCTTGTCTAATAGGGATATTTTCTAGTTTTGGGACAAGTTAAATGAAAGGTAGTTATCTTTGAGGTAGTATAGACATATTTATACCAAGGTGACTTGATACCAACAAGGACACAAACTGATTCTAACAGGGGAACATCATAAGTCGATACCATTAGTTATTCAACTAGGAGTTCAAATCTTGTTTCATTAATGGGAATATCATTGAGCGATGTTGTAGTAGCCATCACATCTGCGACTTTATTTTGAGCTCTTAGGATTTTCTCAAAAATGATGTACTAGAAATAAGTCCATAGTTTATCCATTAGTTTTCTATATGGGATAAATTTCTATCTTTAGTCATATAGTCACATTTGACTTGGATAATGACATGCTCACAATCACCATAGACTTCCAAGTTGTATATTCTCCAATGGATGATTATCTTCAATCTAGTGACCAGAGCTTTATACTCTTATATTTTTTTGGTACATGGGACATTGAGTTGATAGGACTCAATAATTGCATTACCTTGTGGAGTAATGAAGATAATTACTATCCTCGCACTATGATTGGTATAGGATCCGTCAAAATATAACTACCATATGCTTATTGTTGATGCTTCTATAGTGAAGATTGACCCATCTAGGAACTCATATAATTAGTTGATGATCAGGTATGGGTGCTTATGCTAGTTGATCCACTATGAATTGCCCTTTTATGGCTTTTTAATCCATGTATTTTATGTCAATTAAATCACTTAGGATCATGACCCACTTGGAGAGTATTCTAGTCAATGTTTCCTTGCTTAAATTTTTTTTCAATGGATCTACATGAGCTATGAGCTTTATTTTGTGACTTGGCATGTAATATCTTAGCTTTTGAGAAGTGAAGACTATTGCAAGGCATGATTTATCTATTTGGGAATAGTTTACCTCATATCCAACTAGGGATCTACTGATGTAATATATTTCCCTCTCTTTTCCTTCATCATCGTATTAGACTGAGAGAGCTCCTAGTGTTGACCCAGTTGCTGAAATGTATAATAGAAGTGGTTTTCCTAGAGTTGGTGGTACAAGGATAGTGGAACTTAACAGATAATCTTTAAAATCCTGGAAGGCTTGTTGACGTTTATTTTTCCATATAAAAGTAACTCCTTTATGTAGTAGGTGTTAAAATTGATGAAAATTATTGGCTAGGTGTTCCATGAATCTTCCGATTGATTGTAGCTTTCCTTAACCTTCAGGTTTTTTCAAGTTTGTGGGAGGAGGCATGTCTAATATTTATTTTAACTTCTCTAGGTCCACTTGTATTCCTTTGTGTGAGACTATGAAACCTAGGATTTTTCCATAAGTAACTCCAAAATCACATTTTTTTGGATTTAGTATGACCTTGTAATCTTGAAACCTATCAAATACAAGACCCAACACTTTTAGATGAGCTCCTCCAAGCTTTGATTTGGAAAGGATATCATTGACATAATCTTCCATAGTTTAATGGATCATCTCATGGAAGATGGTCATCATTTCTCTATGATAAGTAGTACCCACATTTTTTAAACCAAAAGGCATGACATTATAGAAATGTGCCCCAAGCACAGGTGAATGTTTTTTGTGTTGATCTTTAGGAGCTACCTTGATCAGGTTATATCCAGAGAATCCATCTATTAAAGATATAATTTTATGTCTCATCGTTAGATCCACTATTATATCATTATTGGGTAATAAAAAATCATCTTTAGTTTGTACATATGTATAAGTAATGGATCTTATGGAGCCAACATCAAAGCTAGATTAGAGATCCACTCTGCATAAGTAATGGATCTTATGGAGCCAACATCAAAGAGTTTATTCAAATCAAATTTTATTAGAAAGGAAATATCAGGATGCATTTTCTATAAAAAACCTACCATGTCTACATATGACTAAACAAAGTTGATCTATATCTCTTTAAAGAATCTGATGAATTCCTCTATTTCTTAAGGTGAGATAGATTTGGATAGATAAATATTCTTAGGGTGGAGCTCATCCCCTAAGTTAGCTTCTAGTTTTTCTTCAGTTAGTAGTGTTAATTTTTCCCCATCTATGGAAAGGGATTCCAACTTTCCATCCTCTAGCGCCTCAAAGGTTTTCACTAAAGGATATGTCTTTTGTTTTTGTTTTTTCATGGTCAAAAATTGCCTTTTTTTCGGTAGGTGACCTTTCTTTTTTATTTTTTATTTTTTATTTTTTGACAAAAACATGGAGTCGCCTCCCCAAAGTATGTGGACCTATCTAGATCTATGGAGAACCTTTTCTTGTTGTCTCCAGATGTTATTCCTTGTCAAAGCCCTAGAAATTTAGTAATAGATTCATCATTTTTAAAAATATCCATGTCAAGATGTTCTTGTTGGTCCTAGTCGATTAGTTCAGGATGGACTAGACATAGGTCAACATTGGGTTGTGACTCAGTTTGGGAAAAAGGAATTGTAGTGACAGTTCCATCAAATTGGGAATGGGAACTAGATGAACCATCTAAAGAATGGATATCGATATGCTTGTCTACTAAACATTCATCTTCAAGGTTAATTCAATTGAACATTTTAGTTATGGCCATGGTGCTTGAGGTATGAAGGACATCCCAATCATACCCATGAGAATTATTCATGCTATAATACCCATAAGGTATCTCTTCTTCCACAAAATCTATGAATTCCTGTGCAAGGGCCAATTGGGAGGTTACGGTTTCTATTTCTTGTGGCAATGGTTGTTGAAGTATGTTGTTGATTTGGTTGTGTTTGTGATATTGCCCCTAGTTTTTTTCACCAATTTATTTCAACAACTTCCTAAATTTCTTGGATGGAAACATATGATTGGGACTGACCATACCTGAGTCTTCTTTTATTCCTTTGGGTACGTGGTAGAGAAATTTCTAGTATTCCTTATTTTTGTGCTCCTAGACCAATGGTTTTGGTATACCCAAATTATTACAGCACTGTGAATCCATATCCATATTGAGTTAGAGGTAATTGGACTAGTGATGTTTCTTGTGGGTCTTTGCAGAACCAGGTATTAATATCTAGATAAAAAGGATTCTCTTCACTTAGATCTCCCCATCTAATTAATGGTGTAGGTGGACATTTTAGAATTATTGGTTCTATAGTTTTTATTATTTATACTAGTTTGGGTTGACCATATGATCTAGGAGATAGAGGTAAGTTAGTGATAGTGAAGGATTTTTCATAGTGGTATTCAACACATCCTCTATCTTGGACTGATATTTTTATTCTCTTCCTTCGTGTGTTTGAGGGAATTGAAGTAGAGGTAGAAGGAACACTTGCTTCCTTATTTAATGGTACTTGATTTTTCTGGGCTACCCCTTAAGTTGTTACAATACTAAAAGGGGTTTGGATCTCCTTCAATGATGAATTTTGTTCCATGATGAGGAAAATTTATGTATTAATGGTATGTGGAGGGTACAACTTTCATTTCATGTATCCAAGGTCTTCCTAGTAGCATGTTATATCCTAGTTCCAGGTCTAGGATTTGGAAAGGGGTATCTTTTACTACTAGTTCTACCTTGATGGGAAAGATAAGGACACCTTTGAATGATATTTCCTCCTTATCATATGCTCTAATGTTGATTATTTGAGTGAAATCCACACTTGTTTATGAGTATCCCAAGGTATTTATTATTTTTAGAGTACAAATATTTAATCTAGTTGGACACCATCAATGAGGATTCATCTGATTGTATGCTTGTGCACTTATGATAGTAGGTGTAGGGGATCGTTATGTAGAGGTTTGTGTGAAGGTAAAACATGGTCTATAAATGTGGCATGTTTTTGGAAGAAATATAGTTGACCATGGTTTGGAAATATTTAGGACATATGTCCCTTGGGATAACTACATTTTGATGTGTCTGGTCTAGATTTTGCTTATGTTTAGGGGATATGCATAAAAGCTCAAAGATGGATATTTGTGTAGGCATGCATTTAAGATGATCTACTAGATTATGTTGGGGGTTGGGGGTGTAATAGAAGTTGATGGTGCAACAGGAGTAGAAAGATCCCTTGTAGGAAAACCTTGGAACAATGAGTTTTTACTACACATTTAGCATTATTATCCTTGATAGTGATAGTTGTGACTTGGTTCTTAGTAGGGTTAATGAAATTTATCACATTATTAGATGAAGAATAGGCATAGTTCACCTATTTTGACTAGCTACCAGACACAAGGGTATTCCCTTTACTATAGTTTTGCAAAGGATCTTTGAAGCTAGTATGATTAGTATTATCTCTTGGTTTTGGATTGTCAACATCAATTTGGCCTTGTTCGATTAAGTCTTGTATGGTGTTCTTTACTAGATAAAAGTTTGATGTTTTATGACCCTTGACTCAATGGTACTTGTACAATTCATTATCATTCCACCACTTGGGTTTTACAACACCCTGTTTGAATTCACGTATTCAGGTAAAGTGATTATGTTAGTTTGGATCAATTTTTTAAGTGCCGACTCAATAGATTACCCTAATGGTGTGTATTCATATTTTGGGAATGGGGGTCTTGGTGGACATTATGTGTTGGGTTGATATTGATATGGTGGCATTTTGTGCTACTAAAGTTTGGGTTTGTACCAGTGCATCCATTACCGGACTTTGGTTTTGCACTAGTGCTCCTTTCAAAGAAATTTTAGGTTGGACATAGTTGACACTTTTTACATCAATGACACCATCATTGGTAATATTTATTTTTGTTCCACCACTTACATTTGTCAGTAGGAGCTTTAGTGGTGCTCTATTGGTTGGGGTTAAACAACAACGCATTTTTTATAAGGTTTTGTTCACATTGTATCCCTCTTGTGATTAACTGTTTAAAGGTCAAAGAAAGTTATAAATCAATAGTAAATGCCATGTATGGGATTAGGTTCTCTAAAAGCATGATAATGAGGTCTTTTTCAAGAACATTATATGGGATACGATTAATCATGCTTATCCACCTTTGTATAAAGTTGGAGAAAGACTTGCCTTCCTTTTGTTTAATATCACAAAGAACCTTGATAATAGTAAATGCCATGTATGGGATTAGGTTGTCAAAAAACATGATAATGAGGTCTTGTTCAGGAAAATTATATGGGATATGATTAATCATGCTTCTCCACCTTTGTAGAAAGCTAGGGAAAGACTCCTTCCTTTTGTTTAATATCACAAAGAACCTTGATACTAACTTTGCATTCTATGTTGTGGTGGAAGTGAGTGATAAAATTTTCAACTAACTCTCCCCAAGATTAAATGCCATGTGGTAAGTGTGAAACCCATTCCATTGCTAGTCTAGATAGACTACTAGAGAATAATTTTACAAAGTCTCATCATGTGCAACCTCTATGCAACCAGTGCAGAATTCCCTACTATGTTCAACAGGATTGGTTTTGCCTCTATAGTTGTAAAATTTCAGTATACAAAGTATGCAGGAAATGGAGGCATGTGAATCAACTGATCAAAAGGATAAGGGTATAAGTCCTTTGTAGTGTAGGACTTTATCTTACCTTGGTTTTGGACATATTGTAGCTTACTTTGCATGGTTTGCATTTTTATATCAAGATGTCAATATGTGATTGGGGAACATTTTCAAACATTTGATTATTGTCTAGTAGTGGGTAGTTAAGTTTTCCTCAGATATTAAACTTGTGTTGTGGGCATATAAGATCTACCACGGGTCCAATTTTGATTTTGAGGAGGCAAAGTTCTTTGAAAATGAGAGAGGTTTTGATTGTGGGTTTTGTGATATTAAGGTCTTTGTTGAAACAAAGATCTAACCCTTGGAGGGGGCTGACTAAATGTAGGATCGACAGAAAATGATCCTAATTTCCTTTGTGTTGTTCTAGACCCAAATATATTTGGAGTTGATTGTGATGTTTTGGTAATAGAAAATGGGTTGTAATGAGATTGAGGTGTTGATGATGTGACTTGGGTACTTGAAGTGACAATAGTTTTTGATACCATTTGGGAAGAACCAGAGATGGAAGATGAACTCATTTTGGAACTTGGCATGTTTTAACTAGAAGATTGACCAGCTTATGTAGATGAACTAGTTTGAGATGAAACTGTTTGTGAGGGCTCTAGAATAGACATTATTTGTGACACTACAGTATGTAATTGAGATTGTCTGGTTGTGTTAGGACCTAATAGTGGATTTTCAATCTATATGGTAGATACATCAAATCCAGGAGGAAGTTTCACTCCTTTGTAGAAAATCATAGCTAAGTATTTATAAGGATTTCATTCTACTACAACATCTACAATTAATGAGGAATATCCATCTTGTTCAATGTATTATAGTTCTTCCTCTGTTATGTCTGAAAACATTGTTGACCAAGGGGGAATTTGTGTTGCTTCAAGTAAGTTTTTAGGATAGACAAATGGATCTTTGTGTTCATAAGGTTTTGGTTCTTTTTCTTCTTCCAATGGAGGGAATGGATTAACAAATGGAACCTTTAGTTGGTTCTTAGTTTGTGATCTTGTGACAGGTCTACAACCAAGGGTATATAATAGAAGAGATATCTCACTGCTAACTTGAGATGACATGAAAGTGATCTAAGTTAAACATAAGGGATAACCTCTTCTAACAAGTCATAGTTCCCATTTAGAAATGGTAATTCTAAGGATAGAACTTGAATCTTCTTGATCTCAAAGTGAAGATGATAATATATGATCTAACTCTTGCCTTAGATGAGGTGTCGAGTTGTTATAGAACGTTTGATGAAAAATAAGATATAAAGATCAAGAATGGTCTAATCTAGCATGTCAAATTATCAATCCTAAATAACAACTTAGACTAGAAAGTAAAGGTTTCTTAGGTGTTTAAAATTTCACTATATCCCTATTATCATTTTGGATATGTTAATGATAGATTTGTATAGCAGATGTTTTGAAATCATGGATTGAAAGGATAGATCAAATGGAGTAGAGGATACTAGTAAAATAGGGGAACCTAAAACTCAAAATATTTAGGAGATCGCGGAAATAAGTAGGAAAAATTGTGATAGAATAAAGATATAGTTTTAAAAAATTGAGGCATTAGTTATTATGGAATTCTAGAAAATGCAACAATAATCGGGTACAATGCGGCAATGTGCAGGCTGATTGCAACAATACACAGGCAGTTGTAAAAAAGTGAAGGTATAGTTACGATAAAACTTAGAAGGCTACAAATTCACCATTCTTTGATTGACAAAACTTATAAGGTTTCTATAAATTACATATTAGAGGGGTCAATTGGAACAATTTTTAGTTTGAAAGGTGATTGTTGTGAACAGTTTGTAGTTTGGCAGAATTGTTTCAACAATTTATTTGATTATTTTTTGTTTTGGAAAACTAGGTCATTGACTCCCTAGAACTCTAACATGTTTGACACATTTTCACTTGAAATATGTTGGTTTTACATTTAAATATCACACAAGAAAACATAGTAGATAGTATATTTTCTAAGCTAAGAGTAACCAACCCTAATTACAACCCTGTGGTAGGCGAAGACAATATCTATTGAATCCTCACTGTGGATAAATTTGAGACACACTTGTTCAAAGTGGATAACCTAGAAGTCCAGAGACATGTACTCCCCCTTACTGTGCACTCACTTCTCAAGCACACTAGACTTTGAACTCTAAGGGGCATCACTTCCCAAGGAGTTGTTATCTCTACTAGGAATTGTGAGTATGTGAGGTGTCTTCATGAACATGAGTAACTCCTTGATCCATAAGATAGAAGGTTTTTGGCAGCTAAAAATATGTGTTTATAGTAAGGGCTCTCTTTCAAGCATCCATATATGCTCTCTCTCCTTTACGATAGAGGTTTTCTTCCTGAAGAACTCGGGATATTGGAGAAGTTAACGTGGGTAGGAGATTAGCACTTGTAGTGGAATATTTTAGTTCCAAATCATTTTATATAGTGGATGAGAGAATCTTGGCCTTAGCTTGTTACCACTTGGATCAATCCCATCTCATTAGCTATGCTAAAGAAATCAAGAAGTAGATCCTCTAGAAAAGAAAAATGAGCTTCGTTAACATTTTTCTCTTGCACCAACAACCACGAGATCCAATGGGAGATGATAGTCTATGTTAACAATGGGACCACCCTACAGATGCACAAGCATACCAAAAATTTAAGAATTTTGGATTAATATTCTTTAAGTTCCAAATGAAATGTATGACAGATAGATGTTCATTTTAATAACCCAAACTAAAGTGTTCCTAAGCTAAGAAGCACATACATAAAGAAAAGAAAAGAACCTCAAGAATTTTTTTAAGTTTTTTTAGCCCTCCCCAACATACATGAAAACTTTTAGGAGAAATAACCCTAAAGGAGAACAATAAATCCATTGATGGAATCTCTCTCTTCTTCTCTTCTAATTAGCTCATCAACTTATTCCTATCACAAATTATCGGTAATCCTTATCTTTATTTCCTTGACCTAAACCTGGGTGTGTGTCTAACAACTTTCCTTGCCATTTGTCATTATTATCCTGCATAGAAATAGTGAACAAAGAAACAAAGACCTAAAAAAAATATTGTATATCAATTCAAATTAGAAAATAAATCCAAATTTTTAAACAGGTGATTGCGGCAATCTATGTATATGATTATGACAATCTGAACATATAATTGCGGCAACCTGCGAATACAACTATGACAAATTACATGCAAGTGCGGTAATAAAAGATTTAGTTGTGGTAAATAACATAATGATTGTGATAATGCAAATGCAAATGGAGTAATAAAAGAAATAATTATGGTAAATAACAGAATGATTGTGACAATAAACAACACAAATGTAGAATACTTAGAAGACAAAAAAATAATAAAATCCCCAACTGTACGACCAAGAACCAGAAATGGTTTTAGCTTGTCTTCAAGAACTCCTTGGGCTGTAGGTTCATATTGGTTTCACCAAATGTACATAGGGGAAAATATCTTCACAACATTAGGAAGCAAGTTAGTAGTACCAAACTTAAGCTAACAAGCTACTCACAACAACTCTACATAACAACAAATTGTAAACATACTTAATCAGAAATGAAATAATAAACTAAATCAACCAAACTGATGTATGCATCTTTGCTTATGTTTCTTCTTTGTACTCTTGTTGAGGTGGTTCTTAGTGTTGATTCGGGCAACACCTAGACTAAGAGATTCGAGAATTGAAAATGATTGATAATTACAATAACTGGAAATGAAACCTGCATAGGATAATTAGGATGCAAAAGATAGGATCCATATTATGAGAATGGACAAGGTTTATATAGTTATTCAGAGTTGCATGAACGGTTAAGATTGATTTGGGAAAAATAGATTGAATGGTTGAAATAATTGGAGAGGAGAAGATTTTGGGTAATCTTCTAAAATTGAAGGTTTCTTTTTC
The DNA here is from genome assembly GCA_027943335.1 of Chamaecyparis obtusa. NCBI lineage: Eukaryota > Viridiplantae > Streptophyta > Pinopsida > Cupressales > Cupressaceae > Chamaecyparis > Chamaecyparis obtusa. The sequence continues at coordinate 744,918 of BSBK01004367.1, forward strand.
ATTCGAACTCAAAAAGAGAAGAGTCATTTGGGAAATAAGAAAGAAGATAAGATTCAAAAAGATTTTTTATTTTCGAAGATAAGAGTTTCTAAAAATGCAAATTTGGAAAAGGAAATGATTTTTGCATCTTAAGAGGATTTTTTTATTTTGAGAAGATTTTAGACTTTCAAAATTTTGATTTTTGAGTTTGTGAGAGATTTTTAAATTTTTAGAAATTTAATGACCTCGTAATTTTGATTTTTCCTGATTTTGGAGATTTAAATTGAATTAAAAAATTAATTTATGAGAATTAGAAAATTAATATGAAATTAGGATGAGATTAATTATAAATTAGACAAAATGAAATTAATTTGAAATTAAAATGAAATTAAATTAATTTGATTTAGAGAAATAATTAGATAATTTAAATAATTAAAGATAATTATTTAAACTATTGGATATTAGAAATTGAATTTAATTAAGTGATAAAGATCAATTAAATAAGGTTAATTAACTAAATAATATTATTTATTTAATTCATATTGAGAGTGATAAAATGATGAATAGATTGGTTTTATAGAGGAAATAAGGTAATTAATTAAAAAATTAAAGAATTAATTAATTAATAGAATAACAATTAGTAATTAATGTGAGCCTGCAAGAGTGTCCAATTTTGGGTGTGTGTGTGTGTTCGGAGTTGGGGGCCAATTCAGCGAAAGTCCGCAGTGAAGGAAAACAAGTAATACAAATCGGGTGCCCGATATTTACGAATCGGGTGCCCGTTTAGCTTCGGGAGCCTGAAGCCCTTTTTCAAATCGGGCGCCCGTTTAGGATCAGGCACCCAAAGCAAAATGGGCACCCGTTTTGAACAAATCGGGCGCCCCTTTTGAAAATCTATATATTTTTTCTTTCAAACAAAATTCTTGTCAGTTTCATCCACAGCGAAAACGGAATCATGTTTGGTACAGCTCGGGCACCCGGTTTAGCTTCCCCTGTCGACCCCACCTGCCATTTTTTTCATCTTCCAGGTACGTACTATTCCTTTTTATTATTATTTTATGATTTTTGTCTTTAAAAATTGTAGTTTCAGGTTATTTTTAATTTAAAAATGTATAGTTTAATGTTATTTTCAAAATTATTGCATAAATTTAATTATATTTTATCTTTCAAAGTTGTAATTCTTTTTTATTTCAATTTTCTTAGTAAATTAATGTACTAAAGTAGAAAACTAGTAAAATTTAGGTATAGACAAAATTACATTGCAAAACCCTACATAGAAAACCAAAACCCTAGATAATAAAACAAAAACATAAACCTAGATAAAAAAATTAATTTACGAAACCCTAAACTTAGAAAATCAAAATATAAATTTAGAAAACCAAAACATAAATTTAGTTCAACCAAAACATAAATTTAAAAACACAGACACTCTTTCTCTCTCTCTCTCTCTCCTCTCTACGTACTATTGTTTTTTATTGTCTTAGAAAACCAAAACTTAGAAAATCATTTAATATAAATTTAGAAAACCAAAACATAAATTTAGTTCATGTAGCGCTCTCTCTCTCTCTCCTCTCTCTCTCTCTCTCATATCTCTCTCCTTTTTCTCTCTCCTCTCTACGTACTATTGTTTTTTATTATCTTAGAAAACCAAATTTTAGAAAATCATTTAATATAAATAAATAGAAAACCAAAACATAAATTTAGTTCATGCTATGTTTAATGTTATTTTCAAAATTATTGCATAAATTTAATTTTATATTTTATCTTTCAAAGTTGTAATTCTTTTTTATTTCAATTTACTTCAAGTAAATTACCGTACTAAAGTAGAAAACTGGCAAAATTTAGGTATACAAAATTACATTGCAAAACCCTACATAGAAAACTAAAACCCTAGATAATAAAACAAAAATGTAAACCTAGATAAAAACTTAATTTACGAAACCCTAAACTTAGAAAATCAAAATATAAATTTAGAAAACCAAAACATAAATTTAGTTCAACCAAAACATTAATTTAAAATCTCTCTCTCTCTCTCTCTCTCTCTCTCTCTCTCTCTCTCTCTCTCTCTCTCTCTCTCAAGTTTTGATTATTTAAGTCATTCAAGTTGTAAGGTAAAATATATTTTACAGTATGTTAATTGTAAATTATCATATTTTTATTTGTACGCAGATTGGCAATATGGATGATTTTCACATCGATGAGCTTATAGGTCAGCATGCACCACCACCTCCTCCTCCACCTCCCCCTCCCCTTCCACACCCCCCCCCCCTCCACCTCCACCTCCACCTCCACCTAGAGAGCTTAGAGATAATATTAGGAGAAATGTAGAGGACATCTTGAGAGACATAAACATTATTAGGCATGATCCATATCCGTCTGTCCAACTACTATGCCTTGCAGATAGCATGCAAGGCGTAGTAGATTCCATACAGACATTAGACTATGAGATTGATAGTTTTGAGTCATGGAGGGAGTCTATGCATGTATATTATGCTGATGGCCTCTCTTATAAAGAGGTTAATAAGTTAAAAATTACAAAAAATGATTTGGCACGCTATTTTTTGAACCCTACAATGGGTGAGCAGATATTGGCAAGAAGCCACGCATTTCCATTAGATGGTGTAGACACCCTGGGATAGAAAAACATTTTTGGGAGTGGTGGTGGATGGTATTTGACCATCCACCACACACTAATCATGAGGTCCCACTTTATTTTTTGAAGAAATTATGGGTTGAGTTTGAATTGGGTAAGAAACCCAATTATTTTGACATGAGAGCATTTCAGGGGATTGGCCAGGACATGCCACAGGATAGGCCAGGGGCCAAATTGAGTGACAAAACTAGAAATCATGTGCACAATGAGCCCCTTGTTCCTATTCCAACTCATGTACTTCCTGCACCTATCTATCATCGAGCAGTGCAGTCATCTCTTGGTTCTTTGAGTACCCTTACGGGCAATTTGTTACAACACATGACCCAGGCGAGGACTGCCCCCAACATAGCACATGTTTGCACAAGTTGTGGGGGTATATGTACGGGTCCCCAGTTTGATCCTGATGCTGCCCATGGTGGATATGGTGATGATGTTGGTGGTGCACATGGTGGATATGCCGATGATGATGATGGTGCACATGGTGATGTCGGAGATGATATCTCATCATATGTTGATTTCCTCAATGCAGACAATGATCATCCCACACAGGTAAATTTAATTATAATTTAAATATAGTGTAATATTAAATTTCTTATTTATACAATTATGAGCCATAACATGTGGATTTTTTGGTGAACAGAGGAGGGTTGACCCTCCAACATTCATTAGCCGTCATCATATGACATCGACACCTCGACATCTCGGTGCTCCATTCACGGTATGCACTTTGAGCTTGATACATTTAAACTTTAAACAAAATAAACTTTAATTGATAATGTGCTTGACATATTTTTGTGATTTTGTAGGGTCTCTCATGTACGACCGAGATTGGTAGTCCTTCATTCTCTGCCCCACCAGTCACCGAGAGTCAGTCGCATATACCTGTAGTATGTTTTTTATTTATTAATTTTAAGTATTTGTATCTTACTAATTTATGTACAACTTTGATTCACACTTTTTTTTTTGTAATTGTAGGCTTTTGGATTGTCTCATGTTGCACAATCCCATTTACATCCTCACTCATCGGTGACATTAGCTATGTGTCACACACAGGTAATGTACACATGTTTTTATTCCATATTTATATATTTAATCAAGTTATATATACTTTATAATTTATGTATATATGTACTATAAGTTTGATTCATGCTTTATATATGTTGTTCAAGTCGACACCACCATGAGTCTTGGCATGGCTACAAGATTAAGCCAAATGCATCCATCGACACTATCCTTTGAGGTGATGATTAATTTAAGTAATTTTTCAATGTCTTGTGTGTATCTAAATTTTTTTCAATGTCCTATGTGTATCTAGATCTTAGATGATTAATTTAAATAATTTTTAATTTGTACTTTAAATTTTTTTACAGGACTTGGCTTCATCCACTTTTCATGTAGTTGAGGATGAGGGTGCTCGAGACCAGACAGAGCAGGATCAGGGTGCTCAGGACCAGACAGAGTAGGATGAGGGTACTCAGGACTAGACAGAGCATGTCGATGCATCACAGTCCTCTTCATGTGGAGTGAAGAGGACTATAGATCAGCTAGATGAGTAGAGTTAGATTATGATGACTATTTGGACTATTTGGACTTGTTTTATGATAACTATTTGGACTTGTTCATTTTATTTATGATGACTATTTGGACTTGTTTTATGATGACTATTTGGACTTGTTCATATTATTTTTTATGACTATTTGGACTTGTTTTATGATGACTATTTGGGCTTGTTTAGACTTGTTCATATTATTTTTACTTGTTAGAGTAGGACTTGCATTATATACTAGTCCACTTGTTATCATATATTGTACTTGGACTTGTTTTTAGAGTAGGACTTTGTTTTGTGATTGTATGTATATATCATGAGTTGATATGATGGACATTATGATACATGTAAATTATTTCAGGACTTGTTATGTTATTTATCTTAGTCACGAGTTGTTATTTAATTTATCAATTTATCTTAATCAGGACTTGTTATGTAATTTATCAATTTATCATTGAAAAAACATCTATCTAACAATGAGATCTATTAATTCATGTGTAATTGATCTAAGTACAATATCTAGATACGTGTTACAAGTAATATGAACACTTTGATTAACTATAAAAAAAATCATCTAGATCTAACAATGACATCTATTAATACATGTAAAATTGACAAGAACAATATGGATACATTACAAACTTAATAACTATTAAACAATGAGAACTATTAAGTGAACATAATTTGACCAATGTGCATAGTTTAATATTTGTAACAACAAAATTAGGTGAATACAAAGTTATGAATTTAACTTAAATATTTAAAACAAAATTTGATGTATAAAAGTGAGTTCATGTGATCTTAAATTATTAACTCAAAATTGTACGAATATAAGAGTGCATTGTACTACATAAATAGTTCATGTCTATGTTCTTCCAGACATCCTGCATCATAAAAATAAACATGTTGAAATGTTAGAATTTATAAACGTTCATTTAAAGTTAATTTTAATTTTAATTTCAAATCTATATCTCTAAATTATAAATTATGACACTTCAAAGAAGACGTGTAGAAAAAATATACAAATATGACAATTGAACAAAAACTTACATGTATAAATTTGATTCAGCCTAATGTACCATCAGCATACTCTCTTTTTTGCAATGCAGATCTATGTTCTTCCTGACATCCTGCATCATAAAAATAAACATGTTGAAATGTTAGAATTTGTGTACTCGAGTTCATTTAAAGTTAATATGACAATTGAACAAAAACTTACATGTATAAATTTGATTCAACATAATGTACCATCAACATCCTCTCTTTTCTGCAATGCATCTAGATGTTCTTCCCGACATGGACTGCATCATAAAAATAAACATGTTGAAATGTTAGAATTTATGTACTCAAGTTTATTTAAAGTTAATTTTAATTTTAAAGTTAATAAGACAATTGAATAAAAACTTACATGTATAAATTTGATTCAACCTAATGTACCAGCAGCATCCTCTCTTTTCTGTAATGCATCTATGATTGCCTCATGCTCTTCCATTGAAAGTGTCCATAAAATTTTATTAGTAGGTCTCCCTTTGTATCTTTCCAATTTGATATTTGTTGCCACTACCAAATAGGAATAGTGTATAATCTTCTTTTCTTATTGGTAGTCTTCAAAAGCTGGTAAACCATTCCTTCTTGTTAAGTATTTGCGTAGCCATGTACCAACTACCACAATAGACCCAATTGGATACTGAAAATTATCATCATCTACTTGATGACATATCAACTTTTTCTTGGGTTCTACACATCGAGCTAACCAATACTCTGTCTCCTCTTCATTATCCTCGGTGCAACAACAGCATACGCATGTCCTGCAAAACCAAATTAAGTACATGTGCACTATAAATAAAACTTGTTTAAATTAAAAGTTTATAATTCAAATATATATAATCATAATTTATATGACATACACATGTAACTAATATATAATTTAAAGTTTTACAATAAATTGTATTAAATTACCAGGTTTTATGAGATCTGAAACACGATCATAATCTTCTGATGCAAAGGCATGATCCAGGTCTTCATTTATTATAACATCTTCATCTTGTCTCTCACTAGGTGTTAATGATTTTTGTTTCCATTCTTCAACCCATTCTGTATCCTCGCATTCTTCCCATTCACTTGCAACACAAAATTGACAAAAACATGCAAGCTCCCTAGTCCATATAGTCCAAGTGTTAGAATTAGAACTCCTAAATGAATGCCATTTAGCCGATCCGTTGATTGTATTACAATCATATCTTGAAAGGATATTCTTCTCTTCAACTAGCCAGAAAAAATGTCTAATTGTAGAGTTCTGACTTGATCCTGTAGACAAACTTGTTTTACACCATTCAACAATTGCACATGCATCTTTAAATTTTGATTTTTCCTCAAATTTGAGTTGCTCTCTACAAAGGGCTTTCTTAACACATGCACCAGCACCATCATGTTCTCCCTTCCCATGTCCAGCCTCAAAAAAACTCCAGATATGTTGGATATTTATTTTCTTGTGCATCCTACTCAACCAATAAAACATTCTAGCATTCTTGAATTGTCCTGTGCAATTATCTGACCATATTAGATGTTGTGTTATATGAATTTCTCTCTCCCTTAAATTTTCATAAAAGGTATTAAAGCAATACTGGACAAACTCTGATGAGTGTAACTTATTATCACTCATATAGAAATGGTACTCTCTCAATATTTTCCAATCCTCTTATGTACTATCAGGTGCATGTCTATAGACAATATGAACAAAAATTGTTACTTGCACTGAATTATAATATTGTGGTTGGATCTCATCTTATGGTGCAAGCGTGTAGTTCTCTACAAATTCAACAACTAACAGTATACTACCAATTGGAAATGTATTCTTGCATATGTGAAATTGTCCATCAAGCCATCTAGAATTGTGAGAGTGTTTCACATATTTAGGTATGATCTTACTCTTGAATTCATTCATAAAAGAATTAACACTAATTTTTTCAATTATTAGGTCACACCATTTTCCAACTTTTCCATCCTTCAATGGATACTCAACAATTGTAAATCTTTGTACATCAACTAATTGTTGTCCAAAATCAAATGAAATATTTTCATGCAAACATTCATCTAATAATGTAAGATTGCCACATACATCACATACACCAGAAACACATGCATTCAAAAGATAAAATTGCTCATTAGGTGGGTTACAAAACAAATTTGATATAAACTCCTTTACAGTTTCAGGTGGTATATTTATACCACATTCCTGCAACATTTCATTAGTATGCATAGTAGAATGTATAGATTGAAAAATATCATAATGATAACGAAATTGAACATGAGTTTTGCAACAACAGGTGATTCTTTTTTTGTTAATCCTTACATACCATGGTTTACATTTTTCAAAAGATCTTTGACTAATACTAATAGTTAACACCTTATCATCCACAAAATTTTTATACAATTCTATTTGAGTCATATCTAAAAGGTGTTTTCGATGTGGATCATGAACTTTTGAACCGACTCCTAATTTAAGAACATCTCTGGCATGATACTCTTGTATTATCATGCCAAAAAAATTTAATCAAAGTTTTGACTTCACCAATAAGTTTCATGTCAGACCTCGGGAGTCTACCATTGAAGGTCCATAAATGGTTTGCCGAATCACTTTCAAAGTTAACTCTTCTCTTTACAGCTCTTGCTAAAGTTTTATGATTAATAATTAAGATATCCACTTATGTTTGAAATCATTCTTTTATCAGTAGTAGTTTTGTTTACTAAAGCTGTTGTTATTGCTCGTCGTGCTGCATACTATCTTTAGAATGACTTTTCTTTCCAATTGTGTCAAAGGCACTAGCAACAGTTGATACAACTTATTTTAGAGACTCATCCTTCTTAGTTTTCACATAAATGCCTAACCTCTTCATCACTTTTCACATTTTAGACATTTTAATTAATTGTAACATTAATTGACATTGAAACCCAAATTTCTTATTATAAAAAAATTGTCTAAACAATCTACTCGCATGTGTCCTAATCTGTCTCGATGAAACCAAACCATGCAGATTGTCTAACACATCAAATTTTAATTAAAATTGTTCATTTATTTCATTATCATTCAAATGAGTTTCTTTCTCAATCGATGTTTCTATGTCTACATTTACATTGTTGATTTCAATTTGAATTGGTGTTTGATTTTCAGTTTCAATTGGGGTTTGACTTTCAGTTCCTTTATCATTATGATTAACATTACTAATTTCTAAAATTTCATGTGCAATTAAACTTGTTAATCTATTTTCAGGAATAAAATTTAAATTATTTCTATTGTAACCTGCTTCTAGCAAATCATGAACATCTTTATCAAAATAAGTTGTAACAATTGGATGCGAAGACATACCTATATCCAATACTGGATTAGAAGGGCACTTGATTTTGCTTCTTCAACCTCTACATCCATTATGGTGTCTTCATTATCCTCTTTTGGAACAATTGTTGAACTCGATGCTCCACTTTTATTCGGGTTTCGAAGTCTTTCTCTTCTTTCTCATTGTCATTTTGCCTCCTCTCTATTTTGTGCAATCTCCTCAGGTGTCAGATTTTTCTTTAACCTCTTTCTACGTTGATTTGATCCCATTTTTGCACCAAAATTTGAATTGAAACAATCTTTTATGAATGTCAGATTCAAAATAAGACAAATAAAAGGAATGTTGGCAGAAATATTCTCTTTGTCTGGTGTGAATCGATAGAAAACAAAATGAAAAGTCGCAATCATTAGATCGGGCCCACAGTCTGGTTTTTTTTTATTGCAATGGCTCTTTAAGAAACAAGCGCTCATTTTTAGTATCAAAAAATGGGCGCCCATTTTAGATTTACAAAACGGGCGCCTGTTATTTGAATTTAAATAACGGGCACCCAATTTGTAAATCTATGGGCGGGAACCTTACCTCTTGGCTTGGGTTTTGGTTCAGGACAGGCTTGGTCCCACCAAGCCTATGCTTGACCTTGCAAAAAAATGGCTAAGGCATTACAGAGTAAAATTTCTACCTTGCCATAATTTTTAGGACAACTTCCTAAATCGAATTTTTTGATAAAACGAAAACCCATTTTAGCTCTTATTGTGTAGATTATAAAAATATAAATTTTATAGTGATATGATGAATTTTAATATTTATACAATATTTATTAAGCCAACATGGTACCTAAACTTGAAATACCACGGTTAACTAAAACTTTAATAACTTTTTTAATTTTTATTTTTTGAAAAATGAGTTATATGTAATCAAATTACATATAATTCTTTTCAATTTTTAAAAAAAAAATTTGAAAAAAAGTGAAGTTATCATCAAATTATGGTGTCCGTACACCAGAGGTTTAAAAAATATACTTTATAGTCAATTAAAAATTAATTAAAAAAAAATATTCAGTAAAAAAATAAGATAAAAATATTCTCATCAATCTTCAGTGTTTTAGGTACCTTTTCCCAAAAGGATTTCCAAAAATACATTCATTTACTTCAAAAAAGGGTGTCCGTACACGCGTGAGGTGTGGTCCTGAAACAGGCATTTTGAAAAAGTGGTTTTTAGACATGCATACTAAAATTCAATTTATACCATGTGGGTATTGAAATAAATTACATATTTGAAAACTAGATTCCAAGCAATAAATTTTATATTACTGAAGTTTTTCAAGATTCAATCTTTAAGTGCTTCAAATTTGGACATCAATTGATAGAAATTTTGAAAAACAGAGAAAACGCTTCCACTTTTTGGCTAAAAGTGGGACCCAACTTCTTGCAGCCACCCGTTGTCTACAAAACCATTATATATTCATATTATTATTTTCAATATGCTCTTTTTAGGCCGAGGTTCCTTCAAAAATAGCATGGGATTTCTTTTTCTAAGGTAAATTAATTCTTCACATCCAATGTTCATAAAATCAACATTTTTCTAACTACCACCAAAAAATGGCTATGCCTAAAAATGCGAAGGCGAATACGAAAACCAGATCATAGTATGATTTCTTTTGCAAAAAAAATATAGCTCCAAGGTCATGGAATTCCTTTAAGCATGAATAGCTTAATGTGCTTAAAAATGCTCCTCTGCAAAGGAAAATGGTGAACTCAAAGGATCAAAGGATCATTAATTCATACCCAAGAAATTTTAATTCTCCATTTCAAGATAGGCAGTCGTCTTAGCATAATCGACCTAGGGTTTCAGTGTCTCACCCACCTAGTGGGAAACACCAAAAGTTTGAGAGGAGATTAAATAGTTTTACATCTGCAAGTAGAGCTTTTGGATAGAATGGGGGGTGCACAAACCCTAGTCTTGAGTATTTTAGGGCAAGACCATTTGAAAAGGAAAATGATGGCTGGAAATTGGTAAGAGATCAAAAGGAAAACAAAATCACCAAGGAGGCAACAAATAGGGCTAAGAAAGGAAAGAAAAATGCCAATGGAATGTGCGTGATACCCATCACAAATAGGCCTCCATCTTGGGCTTGTGGTGCGAACAAAATTCCATTGGGAAGAAATTTGCCTACTAAATCACAACCCTTTAGGTTCCCCTTAGATCCTCCTACCAATGGGTCAGATTGATCTCCTAGGATGGGTTTATTTCCTTCTTCTTCACGTATTGAGAATTTTATGAATACAGTGAAGCACCAACATAAGAAGTACATGCCAATTTAGAAGGATGATATCTGGCAATCCACTAGAGCGACCAAACCCCACAAGCCCCCAATCCCTCCATCTAAAATCCTAGATTAAAATGATGTGGCTTCCCTAGAGAATAATAATAATATCATTGAAAGCATGCAGTCTCATTGTAAAAGATATAGCTTGTTTGTTAGATGGAATGGGTATGGATTATCTTGGGAATAGGTGGCATAATGGTTCTAAGAGACATAAAATAACAAGGTAGGTATTGTTGTCCTTTCTAAATATTTTTTCCATGTTGATTGCTATAATGTAGAATCAAAGAATGAATTATTATATGGTAAATGTCCATGTTTTAAGAATCATAATTTTGCAATCTTAGATTGGCAACATAATTTTAATCCTAGAAATCTTAAAGCTTTTAAGGTCAATAGATTAGTTATGATTCCTAACTCTCCTATGGAATTAATGGATCTAGAGATCATTAAGAAAATAGACAACCAGTTAGGTGAGGTAGTAGGATATGAGGAAGATTAGTTTTCATATTCTAATATTATAATAGAATTTAATATGGACATTAATATTCATTCATTAAAATCTATGGAACTTAAAACTAAAAATGCACTATTTACTATCAACGCTAATTTTTTAAAAGGATTGGATAAGATTAATATAGTAATAATTCCATCTAAAGTATCTCCCCCAATTAATTAAATCCTCACAAACTATGAAGGTAAATAACAACTCTAATTATCTAACTTGGGATAAGGGAAAAGTAAGGAAAGATAAACAAAGAGAGGATATCATTGTCAACTTGAATCTGAAAGACGATGGGTTCACTATCACACAAGGAATGATAGATTTGGAATACACCAAGACTTCTCTATCTGGGGAAGGTAATCAAGGAGATTCAGAGATAGAAGAAGGGGAGATCTTGTAAGATAAAGAGGTAGTCCCTATTAACATGGATAAAGAGAGTATCTCAGAAAAGGTAAAGGAAAACAATCAAGACACAAACTATGAATCCATAGCCACAATTGAAAATAAAATAATGATGGATCCCATTTCTAGAGAGGTAGCCTTCATTAATCCTAGGGAAGATCCTAGAGAAGTGATCACAAGTAGAGAAGAGAATTTATGGACATATATTCCTCCCAAGAGTCCTAAGAAGGGAATAAGTATTTTGCAAACTTCTAAAGAGGAAACTTTTAATACTGGTCAGGAAGACTCGTGTGAGAAACTGGATCCAATAAAGATGGGAACAAGAGTAGGGGAAGGTGAGAACTCTTCTCATAAAGGTTGAACATCTATTGAAATAGAGGATCCTAATGATACTAATAGAGTAGAAGAAGGAAACAAGATAATCATGGAATATGTATGTAATGAGGTGATCAATGGACTTATGGAAAAGTTTGTAGACAAAATTATTGATTATGAGGAAATGACACTTCAAAAATACTTGGTTATTATAATTATATTTGCACTAGATGAATATTGGAGAAAAGATGAGGAGGATGAAATGTTGATAAAATTCAATAAAAAAGAGAATATGCAGGAAAATAAATTTTGGGTATTGCATCAACTGAAGAAGGGAAGGAAACTCCAGATTGTGCTAAGGTTAACAAAAAAAAAAAGGAAGTCTATGTCTGAATTGAGAATCACATATGGTGAGGCTGAAGGCCAACCTAATCTCATATTTCTACTTAATGTTGGGAAGGGGAAGGTCCTTCCCTAGGAGCCATGAAGCTCCTTACTTGGAATGTTAGGGGCATGAATGCCCCTAATAAGCAGTGGATTATAAAAAGTTGTATTAAAACTAACTAACTCAGAGATTATACTAATTTAGGAAACTAAATTAAATGAGGAGTTAGATACTTTTAGAAAAACATTGGGCATCAAAGAGATAGTTGGGTGACCAGCGAACGATGCCTCAGGGGGTTTAGCAGTGATATGGGATGGGATCCAAGGATGGTCTCTTTCAATAAATACATAAGTAAAGATAGTTGGATGAGTGGATGGGTTAGGAACACTAAAAATAACCTACAATTCCTTCTAATAAATGTATTTGGCCTGATCCAAAATAGAGACAAAAGACAAACTTGGAATGAAATAGAATATATATTTACAAGAAATACAAGATCGAATCTACATCATACATGTATATTTTAATGCAATTTTGAACCATGGGGAGAAGAGGGTAGGCATGAGGACGGTCTCTCAATCTAAGAAAGATTTCAAAGAGTGGGTCAAAAACTAACATAATGGAAATAATGACAGTAGATGACTCATTTACATGGAATAACATAAGAATGGGATTCAATAACATTGTAGAGAAATTAGATAGGTTTTTTCTCAAAGGAAGCCTATTGGACCTCCTAAACACCTTATTAAATATATCTTTCCTATATCATGTTTTGATCATTATCTAGTGTAGCTAACTCTCCAAGAAGAGATACAATGTAAAAGATGCCCTTTTAAGTTTGAACAGACATGGTTGAGAGATGACAAGATTATGGAGCTTATAGAGAAGTGGTAGAAAGAAATGGAGGCCAATGGATCTAAGTTGTATAAAGTAGTGAGAAAACTTAAGGTACTTAAGAATAACTTACTAATATGGATAGAACTAATTTTTGAAATATCTTCAAAAAAAAATTTAAATTAGAGGAAGATATGGAGAAGGTTAATAAAGAGGTAATTGAGAAAGGAATGGATGAATTACTTTACCTAAGAGAGAAAGAATGACTAGCTGAATATGAGGATATATTAGTGAAAGAAGAGATATTTTGACATCAGAAGTCCAAAGAAACATGGCTAGAGGCTAGAGATAAGAATACAAAATTCTTCCATAACAACACTAAGTAGAGAAGAACAGTAAATAGAATAACAAGGATTAAAACTAGTGAAGGTACAAGCATAGAGGACCCTAAGTAGATTATAGCCAAGGAACTAAAATAATATGAGATAATCCTAAATAATTGGGAAGGATCTAATCTAGGAACAACAAATAAAATTATAGAAGGAACAACAAATAAAATTATAGAAAATATCCCAAGGATCATATCAGAGGAAAAAAATTGAGGTTTAGGAGCAAGATTTTCTAAAGAGGAAATTTAAGCTGCATTAATGTAGATGAATCCAAACAAGGCTCCAGAATATGATTGGTTCCTAGTTTCCTTTTTATCAGAAGTGTTGGAACTTCATTAGGGATGAAGTCATGGAAGCTTTGGAGGGGGTCAGAAATTCAAGGACCATGCTTAAGGAGATAAACAACAATTTCTTAGCCCGTATCCAAAAGAAAGAGAAAGTAAATAATTATGATGATTTTAGACCAATAGTGTTATGCAATACAATTTATAAATTACTAACTAAAATGTTAGATAATAGACTACAAAAATTGCTCCCCATGTTAATAAGTGAAGAATAAATAGGCTTTGTCCTAGGTAGGTCAATATATGATGGAGTAATCATAGCTCAAGAATATATTCACTCTATTCAACATAATAAAGACCTAGGAATGCTCTAAAAGTTAGATATCAAGAAGGCCTATGATAAAGTTGATTGGCACTTCTTATGTAAATTTCTAGAAGCCTTTGGCTTTCCTAAGAAATGGATTAATCTCATTTTTATTGCAAATCATCTCCTAAAGTATCCATTTAGGTAAATGGCACCTCAGAAGGCTTCTCTAATATATCTAATGGTCTGAGACAAGGGGACCCAATATCCCCTTTTTTATTCATTATTATGGCATAATCCTTAGGTAGATCCATAACCAAAGCTAGGGAAAGGGATGCCTTCAAAGGAATTAAGATAACAAGTGGTGTGGATTCGACTAGGCATCAATAATTCATTGATGATACCATGCTATATGGACAAGGGGAAAGACAGGAGGCTAGATCTTTTAAAGGAATATTGGATACCTACACTAGAGCCTCGGGATAAGAAATTAATAAGGAAAAATCTAAAATCTTTTTCTTTAATATAGACAAGGAAATAGAAAATGATATGTGCAACATTTTGAACTTCTGAAAGGGAGAGTTACCTTGTAAATATTTAGGGCTACCTTTGGATAAAGGATGTAGGTCTACAATATAATGGGATCAAGTGATATCTAAAATTAGAAATAAAATATAGACTTGGAAAGGAAAGTGGCTTTCCTCAACGGGAAGGGTAACCATGATTAAATTATTTTATCGGCTATGCCAATTTAACAGTTGTCATGTATAGATCTTCCTATGGATGAGAAGGAGGAATTGAAAAAAGACTTGAGAACCTTCTTTTGGAAAGGTGTAGGAGATAAGAAAAAAATATCATTACCTACTTGGGACAAGGTATGTAGGCCTAAGGAGGAAGGGGGTGTAGAAATTAAAAATATTAGAGAACAGAGTAAAGATCTAGGGGAAAAACTTGTATGGAGAATGTATAAATATCCTTATTTAAAATGGGAAAAAACCCTAAGTGATAAATACTTAAAATTAATGAGCCTACAAACATCTTCAAAATTGCAACTCCCCCAAGTGGTTTGCGTATTTACAACTTCATGTTGGAATGCAGAAGTACTATAACTGAGAGATTAACTTGGAATCTAGGTTGTGGAAAGAAGGCCCTATTTTTGTTAGACTTGTGGAGAGGTTATAAGTATCCTGGAAGTAAAGCGGGGGAAACAGGTTAAATACTACATAAATATTGATAAGGGGGACATTTCCAATAGTTTGAGATGGAAACTCTTTGACAACTTGGACATTCCTGCCAAAGAAAAAGATGAACTAATTAGGATCCTAAACTTGAGGGAGCCTACCTTCCACCCAAGAGAAGATAAATTGTTCTGGGATTACTCAAAATCTAGAGACTAAAATACAAAAAACATCTATAAATTCCAAGGGGAAAGCAACTTATACCATATATATATATATATATATATATATATATATATATATATTCATGGCTTGCATTACAGAATGGGATCCTAATGACTGATGTGTTTAAAATAATGGGATATGTGAGCCCAAGTAGATGCCCTCTATGTGAGAAGGAGGAAGAAAATACATACCATTTATTATTAACATGCATTTTTTCCCACCAGTGTTGGAGATGGCTTAAGACTAAGTTAGGATGGAGCTCAACTACACCCATATCAGTCCTTATTACGTTTTAAGCATGGCCTAGAAAAAATAAGGGATGCTTGTATGAGATCCTCTAGATTATTGCTCCATCAATTGTCATATCAGAGTTATGGAAGGAACGTAATAGATGAGTATTCAAGAATAATAGCATGGGATGGGAGAAACTAACCAATGAAATTGAAGCAACCATAATAGAGATTGTGAATAGCATAATCATGAGTGAGTATCAAGTGGGGACTAAAATTTCATACTAGGATGAGAATATTAGAGGGAGGTGGATAGGTTTGAATATTCCTCCTTATGTAGGTCTTAGAGTTGAGGAGAATAAGCAAGAAAGGGAAAAATGCAATTGGCATCCCCCCTAAGAAAGGTTGGTACTGTAATCACCTAAAATTGGTCTAGTAAACCAAGAGCCCCTAATCTTGATTATTTAACCCTAAAGATTGATCAATAAGGTAAACTACTAGACCTAGTTATTTGAGTGATTTGATTGATATGTTTGCATGATTAAATCAATCATCAACCAAATCCTAATGAAGCATCAAGGCTATTTATTCATTAAACCTGGTCATTTAATTAAAGGTCCTAGCACATTTAATTAAAAGAACCCCTTTAAACCCATTTACTAGAATTTCTAATTAAAATAGAATTAAAAAGGAGAAAATAGTTAATTTGTCTCATTCACCACCAAGAAATCACAAATGGAGCCAATTAGAAACTATTCACATGGATTAAGGAAGGGAGAATCTCAACCCTTCACCCAGTTCAAATCCAAGCCACACAATCCCATGGAATTCCTATAAAACTAATCCTCTCCTAGCTCATTAGGGATCTAGAATACATAGTAGTGTTATAATTCTAAATTTTGTCTAGGGTTTACTTGTGCATCCCAAGCTTAATTCTCATTTTAGTTTCCTTTCCTATATTATTTTTATTTCAATAGCATCATGAGGTTAACTCTTAATGGAATTTGTAGTTAGTTCTCTCATTTCTAGCTTAACATACATATTTTTAGTAAGATCTTGAACATCATGTTCCTTTGAATCTTCCATTTTAAGGCAATCTACTCATTGATCTAAAATGCAAAATCTCAGAGCATTCTTAATGCATCAAACTCACCTTAACTAGGAAGTAATAGGTCAATTTCTAATGGGTTATTCTTTGTTCATTTGATAAATTTCATGTTGCTAACCCATTAACATAATGATCTATTGAAGTGTTAGTGTTATAGGTATCTTGACCACATTTCCCCCACACATTTCACCCACCATGGGGCTAGACTCATATTTAGCCTCATTTTTCACACATTTTCTAAAATTTCTGAGTCTCAAAAGAAAATCGTACAGTTGGGTGAGTTGTGTCGTACGACACACCTTCTAGTCTTTGTTTTGCATTAAGATTTATCTTGTATCATATGATTATATGGTTGTCTATGTTGTATCATTTTTCTATCTACACTTAATTGTATAATTATATGGTGTTGAGTTTTGTATCATTTCATTATCTAATCTTTAACGTACGATACATAAGCTTTAGGGATTTGCCGTATCAATAGGTGATAAATATCGTACGATTTAATGGTGAAAAGGGGTTATTTGTATTTTATCATACTAGAAACAAAGAATAATTTTTAGGGTTTTATTGACATGATAATTTGGTTCTAACTGCTAACTGTGTCTTTGTTGGCTCTATCATTGATTAATTTCACACTCTAACTAGTGATTGCAGGTCATTTTGAAGAAGAATTTGCTTGTTAAGGATCATTTTCTCAAATATTTTTTTAATAAATTACTAACTCATTTGTGGTTGTACGATGTTTTACTAAAGATAATCAATCAAAATCACTAATGATTTTCTTGTAGGTTGCCTATTAATGTCAAGAAAACATTTCCTTTTCATTAACTGATTATCTAGGCACATAGTTAATTAGAGGTGACTTGTTTTTTATTGGTCCAACATTATGGTTTATGCTCTTTTCCATCCTTAGAAAATCAGAAACCTAGAAATGTTTGAATCTTCATTTGAAAGTTATCAAAGGTGAATGAATGTCTGTCTTATATATTTGGGAGAAACAAAGTGGAATAGGATAGTGTACTATTTTCCCTTTGAGGGAAAATTAGAAATTTGACCTCCAATTTTCTATCCATTTTTCATTACTTTTCACTTTAGCGAGCCTGTTGGTTGAGAAAAAAATCACTTGGGAACGACTCAAGTGGGAACAAGAAAATTCAGCCATTCTGACCCACTATGATCAAATGCCTCAAAGAGATTAATGTCTTAGAGGATGGATTTATCTTATGCCTGGTCTCATAGGTCTACAGGCCTCAATCGCACTTGTGTGACTACATTGCCTTGTATGATTAGCATATGATATATTTGAATCATACTCCAAACTAGACACTTTAGTGTAGAAACCACCCGAATCACCCCCAAAAGCTTGATTACTCTTGTGCAAGGAGGATACCTCCCCAAGATCACTTGTCATTATGTGCCTTTATTAATCATTTGGATTCAGTTAGTATGACATTTCTTGACCCATTGCATGGTCTTCAGTGGTCATATTCAGATTATCTCTTTGAAGTGTACCTAGGTGCGAGCAAGGATTTTCATGCTATGCTAATTTTTGTAGGGATAATGTGTACTTGGATCACATTACCTTCATGTGCTTGATGTGTGTTTTCAAAACCCAAAACACTAACAATAACTTACCAAAACACAATTAGAACTTATCAAATTTTCCAAAAAAACATCATGATTTGACATTTTTTTCCAAAAACAAGTGGAAAATCCTTCAAGTTATCATAGAATAATATCAAATAGTGAAAATTATTGTACAATAGTATCTTATGTCATTTTAGACTATCAAAATTATCATACAAATTATACCTTATGTTGTTTCAGACTATGATAATTGTCATATGAATGTTGCCTTATCTCGTATTAGATGTTGAGAATTGTTGTATGAGCCTGTGTCATTTGAACTCTAGAATGTGATTTTGACCTGTGATATCATCATTTGACCTTCAGTACATTCATCTAGTTAAGTTTTAAATATGTCCTAAATTTGGTTATATTATCTTGTTATTGATCATGTATCCTTGTTGTCGTGGCTTTCGGTCTAGTGGTTCTTCATCCTAGTTTATCAAGTGTTCAACTTGTCTTAGTTTCAATCCATCAATCCATCCTAGTCAACTTGATCACAAGTATCATTTATTAGGAAATCAAGTCTTAACCTTGACACCTTGTACCAAGTTTATTGTCAATATTTAAACCTTATCTTTCATCAATCATTTGAGACAAGACATCACTTCCCTATCTGGATATTGACCTAATCAACCTAGTCACTTCTACTTCTCAATCACATTGATCTTTCATGCTAGTGAAAAATAGGATTCAATGATAAAAGGTTGATCCTGATTCAAAAGGTAAGGCTATAGACAACTCTACTCTAGGACCTTCATCACGTCATAAATCAAAATCTACAAAGAAGGATCTAATTCAAAACCAATCCTCTACACAATATTCAATACTCCTACATCAATATTCAAGTCATCAATATCAATCATTTACCACTAATCATAACAATGAATCAAATATGTCAGCATATAATTCGGGATCTAGTCAGGGTCATCAAATCCATTATAGTAATACTTTTTATGAGGATGAAGATCCCACCGAGGAAGAAATCAAAATGTGTCAACAAGACAAACACTTCCAAAAGATTATGCAAATACTCATGCAGGTAGACAAAGATAAGTATTTTATGCATCACCTGAATGGGAATCAAACTTCCTACAAATTTTGACATTGAGAGACTAATACAACATAAGGAAGAGTCTCCTATCGCTATCCTCAACAAACAAATACAAGATGTGAGATGTGAACTAAGGGAACTAAAGAAATAAAATGACCAATCTTCCAACAAATACTCACTTGAGTCCATATGTCATTTTCCATTCAATAGGAATTTGTACATCCTACCATTTCTTTTGAAGGTTGAAATTCTGAAATATGACAAATATGATGGAAATGGTGGCCCCCAAGATCATGTAAGATAATTTTTCTCTCTTAGAATGGATTCTATGCATGAACAAACATATCTAATGAGATTTTTTCCTATAAGTCTTAGAGGTCAAGCTATGGAATGGTTCACTAAACTCTCGCTAGGTATCCAAACATTTTATGAACTCATGCAAAGATTCATCCAATAGTACTCATACAACATCCTACACATTGTCACCATGTTGGATTTGTGTAACACCAAACAAAACTATAGTAAATCTTTTGTCAAATTCCTCCAGAGATGGAGAAAGATATTTTCAAGATATCCTAGACAAATATTGGAAACAGAGAAGATGGACATCTTTATCAATAACCTGGTATTGTAAATGAACTACACACTCCAAATAAAAACTCATGCTACTTTTGAAAAATTGGTAGATAGTATTGTTCAGATTAAAGGATTTCTTGTGAGGAAGGGTGAACTTACTCTATATAAAAAAATTAAATCCTCAAATAGTTCCAATAATAACAACAACAAGGAAAAGAAAAAATATTGGAACAAGAACAAAAATGTGGTCAATGACAAGGTGGTTGATTCATCAGATTTCAAACCCAAAGAACTAATTTTCAATCTCTCTAGTGGTATCAAGGCTTATAAGACCAATTCAAATGTCTCATCAACTCCAAGAGATAATAAAGACATAAATAGAGACAAGGCTCCATGGATACCCAAACCTAAGTATAACTTCACTCCTCTTGGAGAACCACTTGAAGCAACATTAAAGACCTTCTTGGCTAACAAGATCATCACATTGACAAACTCAAAGCCTTGGGAACCAATAGTCAAACCTAGGTGGTGGAATGACAACCATTTTTTTTTAGTATCACAAAAACAAATTTCATCTAACCAATGAATGTATGAAGCTAAAACATGTCCCATAGCATGGTCCCACATCAAACAAATATGTTGATAGCATGGTCCCACATAACAAAGAGGCCTTCAATGGTTAAGAAGATCAAATCTCTCAAGAAACTATCATGAGATATTTTGAGAAGAAATTAAGAATCAAAGATACGGGTATGGGAGAGTATAAACTAGATCCATTTCCATCTATGGCTAATCTTCCTACACCCCCTAGGTCTTATGGGAAACCCTCATCATCATTCAAGCATTATAATACTAAAGTTAACAATTCATGAAGGAACTAGGATGGTAAAATCTAATGTCTCTATTGCCGAGGAAAATGAAGACAACGTTGTCCTTGCATGGCTCTATAGAGGAGAAGAATATGATCATGAAGTCAAACATGTTGAAATATCCCTGCAAAAATAGGGGAAAGGGTACCAGATCATGCAAAAAATGGGATATGAAGGCTAAGGACCCCTAGGAAAAGATAAAGGATTAATAGAGCCCTAGCACATATAATTCAAAAACCCAAAAGACAAAATGGGGCTAGGATACAATGAACAAAAATTTAACCCTTCATCTAGAGATGATCATGTTGGAAATTGCAATTGAAACAATTGTTGTATTGTCATTAATGTCAAACCTTAACTGGTAAGACTGTTGCTACTTAGGAAAAGTACTATATCTATTTGAGTGTTGCTAAGGGGCTAAGCAAGGTTGGTAACAATAGCACCTAGGGAAAGGTTGAGTTATCTTGATACTACAAAGTGTACTTGACTATGTTGGACAATGATGAGATAATGTATTGTTTATCTTAGTAAGACTAAAGACTAAATTGGTAGGCTTAACCGAGCAAAGAATGGAAAAATCATGTTTAAGCTGAGTAATGTTAGTGTCGACCAAGCATTGGTAAATTGCCGAGGAAGATAGTGTAAGCTAAGGAAATAGTTTTAGTAATGACCAAGCTTTCTACATGAAGACCAAGTGAACAATCACAGTATTGACCAAGCATCAGCAATTTTATATTTGAAGAGAATTTAATTTTGGAGCCGACATTGTTGAATTCTTGGATTATGTAAAATGTGTTGACTTTATTTATTGATTGTTTGGAAGCATTAAATGCATTATAAAATGTTTTATTGTAAATCTTTAAGAGATTTGAAATGATTCTAGAAAAGGAGCTGAAGAACATGAAGTGGGTAGATTCAATGAATCTGACCTAACCCTAAGATCTACGATTGAGATTGAGTGGCAAAAGATGAGTTAACCTAATTAAGAAAAATATAAGGGAACCTGGGCATTTGGATATGTATGTACATGGAGAACAGAGAATGTTGGAAGAGGAAAATTTTATTGACTGAATAAGTAGAAAAGGCTGAAGGAGAATTGTGGTGATTGCTTGAAGAAAAGTTTCAAGCAGATCAGAGATGGAAATGGAAAAGTGTCAAAGTTAATAAACCAGCATTAGTGTACAGAATCGGATCTGATATTTGCAAAGTGAGTTGTATATTTTTCAAATAATACTGCTGCTACTTTCTAACCATTGTAACAGTCAAAATCCTTTTAAGAGGTTGACCTAACAGTCATATGTTAAATCCTTTGAACAAGGTTGCATTCTAATGGAGTGTATGTAAGTCCTATGACTAGGCTCACTTTTAATAGGGTGATTGAAATCCTTTAACTGGATCACACCTGACAATGTGTATTGTAACCTTTGACAAGGTTGGCTTTTTACCGAGCTCACTTCAAAAGAGTGAAAATAATAGTAGCATGTTACAAAGTGGTTTTTCCCAAATGGGTTTCAACTATAAATCCTGGTGTTAATACTTGTGTGAATGTTTTGGTTTGAACATTACTATGTTTTGCAAGTTAAGTTACAGCTGGGTAGTGGACTACATTGTTAGATGTTTATATTATTGAATCAATGATGACCGAGTTTGTTTTGGTTTTGGGTCTAATTTAAGGATAAGTTTTTGAGATTGTTTTATACATTAGGACCTAAGAACAACTGATTCACCCCCCCTCTCTATTGTTCTAAATCATATTAACAGGTCCTATTTTGATCGAGTAGAGGATTCTGATGATGATATGGGGAAGAAGCAAAAATTGTGCACCTATCCCTTAAAAGGTTGTTGCATATACAAATAGAGAATCTTGATTATCAAGGAGAACCATACATCCCACACAGGCTGAGAAATATCCCTAATCATGTTGAGTCAGTGTTACATCAATCATCACTAACAAAAGAGGGAAAACAAATTTGAGAATAAAACCAACCAATGGGGGAAACATTGATAACTCAATAGGAGCATATTCAAGAGCCTAATCATTAACAAGAAGAGAATGATTCATAAAAAAATGAGCTAGGCCAAAGTGAACAAGAAGATAGGTACCCTGATTGGGGGGACCTAGTTATTATCAATCATATACCTCACTTCATTGATCCAAGAGAAATATCCACATTAACACAATAAATGAAGATATCAACACCTCAACTAGCATAAGTACAAGAAACTGTAATACTAACACTTGTGCAAGAGAGTTAAAATCAATAAGGAGAGGAGAGTGGTTCAAATGAAGATGAAGAAATTTACATGACTATAGCTCAACACCTAGATAGGTCAGATGATAGCCAAAATGGTTCTCATAATATGAATGGGACTCTGTTTCTAATGATATAGTGGATATAGAAGTTGAGGTTATTCATAAATATACACCTCAATCTAAACAAGGAGAAATTTTAGGTACAAGGATAAAGCTTAGGTGCTAGGAAAACCACAGTCTTTTCATAGAACATCTACTGGAACTTAGAGAATGATGATGGATATCCCAGTGTCATGGCTAGACCAACACCAAGATTTTTGGATATGGTATTTCCAAGAATGATTAATGTAGATAATAGGACCTTAATGATACAAAAAGAAAGAGCCCTCAAGGTCAAGGTTCTGATGTTAGATCAAATGGATTAGATTTATGTAATACTAACAATGACTCTAATAGGGATGTTAGGATGCTTCATGATCTAGACAGTTCTTTGGAGAGTATCATAACAGATCTCCCATTACTAGTTAAGAATTTTGATCATGATAGCATGGTGCTATGCCTAGAACTAGTTGAATCCTTATCCCTAATACACCATAAACTTATTGAATGGAATCAAAATGAACCCTTGAACCTAATTTCTTTCCCTAATGACTACACCTTAGCATTTTATCTAAATGTTGTTGAACCCCTTACCTCTTCCACTAGTGAAACAAGGGTGAATATGATAGAGGGGGATATCAAAATTCTCAATCTTAAAAAGAAGACTAAAAAGGAAAAATGGTATGGCAGTGTCAAAACCCAAAATAGTAAAAATAAATGATGTATCCAATGGTAAAAAAACTTTAAGAGGTGTCAGGGATGGGAAGCTTGATATCCTACCTAACTAGTTTAAGGAGAGGTCTTTAGTACTCATAGAGCCTACACGACTAGTCAACTTAGGAACAATAGGATCACCTCAGCTGATACACCTAACACAATCATTGTCTAAAGAATAAAAGCAACAATTCACATAGTTTTCCATGGACAAAAATATCAACTTTGTTTGGTCCTATTTAGATATTCTTGGACTTGGTACATATTTAATAATACATCATTTATCAATTTCTCTAGGATTAAAACCAGTGAAACAAAAACTAAGAAAAATGCATCCACATGTGGCATTACTAGTTAAGGTTGAATTAGAGAATTTTATAAAAGAAGATTCCATAAAGTCTATTGACTATGCTGAGTGGATCTCAAATATTGTACATGTTTCTAAACCAAACAAGTTAATCAGGGTATGCATAGATTTTAGGATCTAAATAGAGCTTGTCCAAAAGATGATTTTCCACTTCCTAATATTGACATGATTATAGATCTCATAGGTGGGTATGAAATGTATTCCTTAATGGATGGCTTCTCATGTTACAACTAAATAAAAATAGCGCCTAAGGATTGGGATAAAATGACTTTTACTTGTTCTTGGGGTATGTTTCGTTGGAATGTCATACCTTTTTCTCTTTAAAATGTAGGTGCAACATATCAAAGAGAAATGAAAACTACATTCCACAACATGATGCACAAGAACATGGAAGATTATGTTGATGATAAATTAGCTAAATCAAAAAAAATAACAACACACCTAGCTAACTTAGAGAAGATCTTCAATAGAATGGAGCAGTTCAAACTGAGATTGAACCCAAAGAAATGAACCTTTGGCATAACATCTGGTAAAATCCTCAAATACATTGTATCGGCAAAAGGCATTGAAGTCAATCCGAAAAAGGTAAATGTGATAATGGATATGCAACCCCCAAATAATATCATTCAGATAAGAACATTACAAGGAAAGCTATAATCAATCAAGAGGTTTATCTTACAACTGCAGATAAGGATCAACCCTTTACAAAAACATTGCATAAAGATGTAATATTCAAATGGAATGAAGGTTGTGAAAATAACTTCCAACAGATCAAAGAATACTTGGAAAATCCACCTATTATAATGACACCTATACCAGGGAAGCCTCTCCTACTATACATATCAACTATAGAAACATCTCTTGGAGCTCCATTTTTACCATCCTTGCTCTCTCTATTCTTGATGATGGATCACAGAGTGTGATCTGAAACGTTGATGCTAAAAATAAACACAATCAAATCCAGAAACGCAATTGTAATTAAATATGGATTGTGGAAATCTGATATTATTAATCGACACCCTTCATGGGAGGGAGTTGTGTTTCAAATCTAAGTAGTTTGAGGTGCTAAGGATCAAGCTTATGAAGAATTCCTCCATTTTTACCATCCTTGCTCTCTCTATTCCTAATGATGGATCACAAAGTGTGATCCAAAATGTTGATGCTAAAAACAAACATAATCAAATACAGAAATGCAATTGTAATTAAATATGGATTGTGGAAATCTGATATTATTAATGAAAGAGTAGTATAATATATCAGTAGAACAATTATTTTCTCTGAACTCAATCACACAATCACTTAGAAAGCTTTCCTAGTAGTCATATTCACTTCACAAAAGTTCAGGCATCACAAGTTGGCCCATTTAGTGAAGTTAATTACAAAGATTGATCCATTGAAGTATATGTTAAACAAAGAAACCTTAATAGACAGGATGGAAAAATGGGTCATAATCATAAGTGAATTTGATATTGAGTATGTGGATAGGAGAGCCATCGAGGATTAATTCATTATTGATCACCTAGAAGATTCTCTACTTCAAGATACCAAACTGCTAACAATAGAGCTTCCAGATGAAGCTATTCTACATTTGACAGAACATTCGTGGAAGATGTTCTTTGATTGATCATTCACTCAATAGGGTTCTAGAGCTAGTGTAATTTTTATAACTCCCCAAGAATACAAGATTCCTAAAGCTTACAAAATAATTTTTCCTTGTACTAGCAATATTGTTGAGCATGAAGCTTTAATGAATGGATTGAAACTAGTTGTTGAGTGGAAAATTATGGAATTGCACATTTATGGGGACTCTCAGCTAATCATCACCCAAATCAATGACCAATACCAAACCAAGGATGAAAATATCATGCAATACAATGGAATGGTTGATGACCTAAAAAAATATTTTGTTTTTGTCACCTTCCAATAGATTATAAGAGAAAAGAATAAGGCAGCAGATGCTATGGCTACGTTGGCCTCAATGTTATAGGTGGAAGAACATCAATTCTTCTATGACTTCCTGGTGGAAGAACTCCCCTTTCTAGAATATGATTCCTTCGACTCCCAAATAGTGTGTTCCATTATGGGCCATGATTCCTCTAGATACAATAGATTTACTCATACCTACAAGACCAAATCATCCTCGATGGCTTATATCTAAAAATGAAAAATGAAACCTTATCCAAAATGCATCACGTTATTTGATCATAACAAATGACTTATATAGGTGAGGTCTAGATTGAACCCTCCTTAGGTATCTATGATGCAAAGATGTTATTTGATCATAACAAATGACTTATATAGGTGAGGTCTAGATGGAACCCTCCTTAGGTATCTATGATGCAAAGATGTTATTTGATCATAACAAATGACTTATATAGGTGAGGTATAGATGGAACCCTCCTTAGGTATTTGTGATGCAAAGATTTTGAACATGCACTATAAGAAGTCCACTAAGGTATTTGTGGAGCTCATTCAAATAGTCTCGCATTCACCAAGAAACTCCTAAGAGTTGGATACTATAGCCTACCATGCAGAAAGATGTTGTTCAATACGCCAAGTCTTGTAATAAATTCCAACTACATGATAACTTGATCCATGTTCTTGTTAGAGAATTGTTGTCATTTATCATACACTAGCCATTTCAATAATGGGCCTTTGATCTTATGGGTCAAATATATCCTTCATCATCAAATGGATACAAGTTTATTTAACACCACCATGAAATACTTCACAAAGTGGATGTAAGACATCCCTTTAATCAAAGTGATTAGTAAACATGTGTTAATGTTTATCCTAAACTATATCATTTGTAGGTATGGGATCCTCTCTTCTATTGTAACTAATAATGGAGGGCAATTCAAGAATAAGGATATCGATGAATTATGTGAGAGATTTCACATCACCCAGCAATACTCCTTTATCTACTACTTGCAAGGGAATAGAAAAACTGAGGCATCCAACAAAATAATACTAAAAATCTTGCATAGAACAGTGAGAAAATCAGGCAAGGATTGGCATCTCTAGTTAAATCTAGCATTGTGGGCTTACAGAACTAATATCAGACACCTACAGGGGTAACACCTTTTGCATTGGTGTATGGTGCAGAAGTAGTATTCCTATTGAGGTAGAAGTTCCATCACTTAGAGCTTCTTTACAAGTACTCATAACTAATGAAGATTATTGGATTTCCAGAATCCAAGAATTAGAACTTCTTGATGAAAGAAGAAAAGAAGCATTCAACCATCTAGGGGTCTACCAAAGGAGAATTTCCAAAGGTTATAACAAGAAAGTGAGACACGAATAATTTTAGGTTGGCAATTTTGCACTTAGAGAAAATCCAAAAAATCAACATCATGAACAGAAGGGAAAATTTAAACCCAATTAGTTTGGTCCCTTCATTATCACTGTAGAATTTGGCTCTAGAGACAACCACAAAAGGAGAACTACTCTCTTGATCTGATCAACACAACCCACTTGAAGAAATTATACAGCTAGGTATTCTCAAAATAAGCAATTCTTGTACAAAGAAATTGTTCCTGAAAAAATACCAAAAATAACAAAAAAGAAAAAAAAATCCAAAAAGATCCTGAAGAAAAGCAAAAATAGTGAAAAATGTCTTTAAAAAAGGGTACCTTGGTGAAAAAGATAACAAGAAAATACCTCGGTACTACCAAAAATAGTAGATAAAGTCCTAAATAAATCATCATCCTGGTGAAAACTTGGTAACAGGCACCTTGCTGATATAAAAATAAAAAAGAACAAAAAAATAAAAAACATAAAAAATACAAAAAAATTGGAAAACAAGAAAAGTACCTTAGTGAAAACCTGATAAACTGGCACCTCGATAGCAAAAACAACATAAAGCCAAGTAGTAAAAACCTAGTAAATAGGCACTACTTGTAATCAACGCTCCATCTATCAATGCATAGCTTGGCTATCCCACCTACATGGGCTTCAACTTACTTTCCTGCATGTATATATCTTTAGTCTCTTTCATGACCTTATAAAACTCAGTTGGTTTGTGGCTTCAAATCATGACTTAGAATCGATTGATGTCTTAGTCCTAGGTATTCATGCCTTTCTAGGGGCAGTTTCCTAATAATTCCATCAGCTAGGTCAAAATCTTATCAATCAACCACTTAACCCAATCAAAGTCAATATCCTAATCTTTTGGAACTACTGAATGATTTCCCACTAACATAATGGTATTTCTCAACACCTTGACCTAATCAAATAGTGTTTCCTAACACTACAAATCTAAACACAATAGTGTTTCTCAACACTCATTAGATGGATTTTATCTGAACTATAAATATAAACATATAACAAACATGGACAAACAATAATCAATACACAACAGTGTCTCTTAACACTACACACCCCCACAAAAATTGGTGTTTTTCAACACCATGAATAGATAAACACAAAAACCAAACTTTCTGACACTATGTTGATCATGTCTCCTTAGTGACTTGAGGATATCTTCAAATTAGAGAAACAAGGAAAGATAATGAATTTTACTTGTGTACTGTTTGTTATCATTGATTTTCAGTTATCCTCCCTTCCTAGTAGCTCAAGGATATATAATGACTAGAGGAAAAAGTAATGGGGGCATGATATTTTCTTTGATTTCTGCTTGTGGGTGTGGTTCTTATGATCCTAAAACATTAAGTAAACTAGGTGTTTGTGATAAGAGCGTCCATTTCATGTGGCATGCCACAAATACCTCAACTCATTTTATTTGGATGCTAAGGTTATGTCAAAACTATCTCCTTGTCAATCATGCAAGACACACTCATGATCATCTCAACTCTAAATGTATCGATGCTAGTGTAACCTTGCAATATCAATTGGAAATGATGCTTAGGTTGTCTAGGTCATAATGTCTCAATGCTTGCATTTGTTTTCCACATTTTATCCAATGAAATTCATATTCACATTCTCATGGTCACAGTGGCACCAATGAGGGAATACTAATTTTGGAGTTCTAAACCACTCAACGATGATGATAACTACTAAAAACTAAAAGTGACTAGCATCATAGCTTGCATTCATCATAGGCTTGCATTTAGTTTTGGCATTATGGTATTGTTGGAGTTAGGTAATCCTAATCTTGGAATTCCAATCTAGACTGACATCATTCCTCACCTCAGTAATCAACTAGGAACATTACCCTTGACATGACTAAGTATCTATATATTGATACAAAGACACCACCTATATGATAGGTTAGTTGCAAGTGTAATCATATTGTGAGGGTCTACAGTGCATACAGTGTTAAGCCTTCATATCAGTGAACTAATGGAATAAACATTCAAATAGTGAAGGAAAATCTATTTGCAATATCATTTGCAATATCAATGAGAAAAGTAAAAGACCATCAGCACATTCATATGCATATATGGTATCATTTTGAAGATAAAGTACATCCATGGTAACAAACAGGGAAGTAAAGGCATCTAGAAGCATAAGCAAGAAAGGAAACATGTATATCCATCAATAATGAAGTACATCCATAATAAGCATCACATAAGAACACAAAGGAATCAAGCAAGAATATCTTATATATCATCAAAATTTGTCAATATCTAAGTACAATGAGATCACAAAAAGAATCTATATATCAGATCATCAATAGTAGTGTCACCAAGTACAATCAAAAGATATACATCACGAGAATGTCAATATCTATCAGAAGTAAAAGAGAAAAAGAAAATTTTCAAAATCATCGAATCTACCCAAAATCAACCATGAAACTTGATTCACATATCTTGAGTCCATTTTTGGGATCAAAATTGAAATCAAACCTCAAATTTCAAGTCAAATGCTTCAGTTAAACTTTGGTCAAACAGAGCTAACCCCTAGCGCAATCAAACTCATCAATCTAGAATCAGTGGTGAATCTATTAAAATCAATTCCAAATCAATTTAAAATGGTTAAATTTGTTGGAAACTATAATTGAAACAATTTTCATATTTCCATTGATGTCAAACCTTAACTAGTAAGATAGTTGCTATCTAGCAGAGTACCATATATTTTGATTGATGAAGAGGGTTTGAAAAGGAGATAACAAGAGGACCTAAGGAAAGGTTGAGTTATGTGATACTTTAATGGGTACTTGATTAGTTGGTACATTGACAAGGTAATGTGTTGTTTATCTTTAACACTAAGTGAATAATTCAATTAATTTGAAGCATAGGCTTAACCGAGAAAAAGTGAAGAAATTTAGTTTAAGCTGAGTGATAATAGTGTCGACTGAGCGCCAGTATAAGCCAAGCAAGTTTAGTGTCAACTGAGCTTCAATAATTACAAAGCAACAGATAATTAACTGAGAAAAGATAGTATTTGTTGAGAAGGAAAGTTATAGTGATGACTAAGATATCTAGTAACGACCGAGGAGACGAACACAGTATTGGCCGAGTGTCAGTAATTTACAGTTTGTGAAAGAATTGAGAATCCCAGCTGACATAGTTGAATTCTTGGGATATGTAAAATGTGTTGACATTGCATGTGCATTTCTGGATTTCATTGTGTGATTTTTGGTATCAACATTTCGAATCGCACTCTGTGATCCATCATCAGGAAGAGAGAGTGCAAGAATCACAGAGTGCAAGAATTCTTGCACTCTCTCTTCCTGATGATGGATCATGGAGTGTGATCTGAAATGTTGATATCAAAAATCACACACAATTAAATCCAAAAATGCACATGTAATTAAAATGGATTGTGGAAATCTGATATTATTGTAATACCCCAAAAATGGGCTATAAGTTCATTAATCTCCTACATCATCAAATCAAATGAAATCGACATCAAAGTCTTAATCTAAGGCACATCTAAACATCATCGAATCATAATTGATTATCTTAAATTCTGCATCAGGGAATATTCTTAGTAATATTCCTAATCATCATAATTATCTTTAATTTAATGATTATTTGGCGATAAATCCCATTTATCCTAAGTTTGATTAATTGAATATTTTCATATTTAATTAATTAGATTTAATATCTTGCCACTTAATTGTTTAATTAAATTTAATTCTATCTATTATTAATTGTATTATTTAATTTTGACAATAAATCCAATATCCTATGAATAATTGATTAAATTTTTATTTAATTAATTAAAGCAAGTTGTCATTATTTAATAATATAGTTTTTAATAAAAGTTTGATTAAATGATTGATTAACCCATAAATCAATTATTTATTTTCAAAAATCAGTTAAGTTGAGAATAAATCACTTTATTTATTTATTCATAATTATCCATGTGCACAATCATAGAGTAGTTAAACTCCAAATCAGAAAATCAATGCAAGTTATTGACTTTTTGGAACTCAATATCATTTTTGAGTTTTAAAATTGATCTAAACTTCTAATTTGAGTTAAAAATCTATTTTTGCATGATTTGCATGTTTTTGTGAATTAAATTATCTTTATTATCAGATAACTCAAAAATCAAGCTGAGTTAATCTGGGTGATTTATGGCTTTTTTTCCATGCACCTCCAAAGCCCTGGATTTCTATAAATTAAGGCCTCAGCTCATCTCAAAGCATCTCATATTTTTTGCATCCTCGCGTTGTCAAATTGGAGGATGAAGAATCAAAGCTTATTGTGAATCAAGACTATTGTGAGATCAATTTGGTTTTTATTCATATCATATTATTTCTAGATTAGCATTGCATATCAGTTTTTCATATAGATAGATTTCATATCAGTTTATCATTCTTATTGCATCTAAAATAAATAAAAAATAGATTAATTGCATTCAATTCATATCTAGATCAATTGCATTCAAATCCTTCATTTAGGTGTCGTCTAGGTCACTGATCTTGATTACAATCTGAGAACATCAATCTCGCACCTACTAGAAGGCAGGAAATCGCTTGGTTAGATTAGATTTCAATTTTGCATGATTTTGATTATAGCTAACCTCTAATGTTTTACTAAAGTGTTGTGTCTACAAATCAGGTACAATTTTCACACACACATTTCTGGTGCCCACCATGGGGCAACCCACCTTTACATGCTAGTTTTGATTTTTTGGGAGAGCTAAAACCCTAAAGTTTCAAAGATTTAATTTTATCTCCCAAAAAGCTTGGATTTTTTCTCCAAAAAAAATTTTACAAGTTGGACACATATCAGAGAAGCTATAGTAAAAAATTCAAAATTTTCTGAAATGTTTTGAATTTTTAATAATTTTTTCTTGAAATTATGGAAAAAATTAATATCTTATGCAAATCAGAATATTTTTCAAAAAAAATTATATTTTTAGAAATCTCTTTAAATTATACAGGGGGTCCATTCTTTGTGTTTTAAATTTGGATGCAATATAATAGCTCAAATAGTCAATTTACAAAAACTGGTCTATTTTGATAAAATGGGTCTCTAGGGCACAAATGAAGAAATTTTTCTAAAATTTTTACATTTTTGGAAAGCTCTCTATTTTTTAGTAGAGGTCTCTATTTTTAATTTCTATTTTTGTGGCCAAAATCATAAAAAAAAAAATCAGATCTTGTTGACTAGGTCAAATGCAGCAAAAAAAATAAAGTTTTGTGATGGGTATGCACTTATTTTTTTACATGGTTCAATGAATGATATGAGTTATCATTTGGGTTAATTGCTAGTTATTATTGCTAATAATAATTTATTTTTAGAGCTAACCCTATGGTTTTCATAAGTTGAATATATGTTGCATATCTTGTTTGCTTGTTTGCTTGTTGGAGAGTTCATCACTTGCTTGCATGGAAAAGCTCAACAAGAATTGCTAAAAATCAAATAAAATCTATTAAGCGCATTGTGAGGATCCCAGGTATTCTCCTTCATCTAATAACATTTTGATTTGGACTTAAAATAAATCTCTTATGTGTCAAGCTTGTGTGCATCTTTTCATGCTTTTGATCTATTTCTACACACTTGCATAATTGATACTAGGTTGTGACCCCTTAAAGATTCATTAAGTAGTCTTAGATACTTGTGATTGATCTTGATTTCTATCTTGGGTTATTGGACTCGCTAATCCGCCGACCCCTCGTTCCACCTTGTGGTTGCAAGGTCAGCACCACATTAAAGGGGAGGGGTCAACAGGACAGAAGTGTTAAGTGTTCCACTTGGAAACCCATTTATGCTTTTAGGAACTCACTTGTTTTCTAAGTTGGGGACTCATTTTAAACTTGTGTGAGGTGTTAAGTGTTCCACCTTGTGGACTCATCTCATATTCACTTTAAGCGTTAAGTGTTCCTCAATCTACTTTTTGGGTACTTTTGGTAGATTTGCTTTTTGGAAACATACACCTGTGCTCACATAGTAATTAGGCCCTATGAACACTATTCATGATTCTTGAGAGATTGGATTCCCAGTGAAATCCTTCTTGATGACAGAATCCTTGTAGGTAGGGAGGATACTTAGTGTGTTTCACATTCAACTTGGTTAGTGCATCTTCTCTTATTGATCGATACATTCTCCCCCAGGAGAGGTTGATAGATCATGTGGGGTTGACAACATGAGCTTTGGTGAATCAAAATTGGTTAGTGTGCCTTCTCTTATTGATCGATACATTCTCTCCCCAAAGAGGTTGATAGATCATGTGGAGTTGACATCATAGACCTTGGTGAAGCAAAACTTTGTCTTAGCGTGTTGGATTTATCTGTCTGCTTTGTTTGGGTTAAAAGAGAAAAAGGTGTCAAAAACCTTGGATCTAGAGCCAAGTCCCCTTGTGGTATACTATTATGAGTCACCTTTAGAGAGGGTTAACTGTAGCGGACAATCCCTTCACAGGGAAAATTGCATTGACGGAACCTCAAGCGGTAATAGCCATTTTCGCCGTGGTAGTGACAGCCGCTATATAAATGTCCTTGTGGAAGAAATCTCCATGGGTATGGTTCATTGTTGGGTTGTCAAATCTCCCTAGCAGCTCATGAAGATTAAGTTCTCAGATTGTATCAAAACCCTAGTGCACCGAGATTGGAGTTCACCCCTTTGGATCATAAAAGTTGCAGAGTCAAACCATTACTAAAAACCCTAGCGAGGCCAAATTTTCATTTTCTAAGGTATATGTGTGTTATTGCAAAACATTTTTGGAACATACACAATTAGCACTTTTGAGGATTAGAATGAATAAGTCACTTGATTGTTCATATGCAAGGTTGCTTTTGCCCTTGTTCATTATTTTCAAACATGCTTGAAATCACTTGCTTGCTATTCTACGTGCTTTTTTATCTACTTGGCTATTAAAAACAATCAAATCTGGCATAATCTTCAAATTTGGACAATACAATTTGCAAACAATCTAAATCTGAAAACTCTAAAATTTGCAAAATTTGATGTAAAATCCTTTATGGAGTCAAAAGTCATCTCAGGAGGTCAGAAAGTCATACGAGTTTTCTCAAAATGTCATTTCATTACAGCCCATCTATCATATGATAGAGAACCCAGTGTCGTATGAGTCTTTATGTCAGTCAAATTTAAAAAGTCAAATCTTCTTGCAACTATCGTACGAGTCTGCAGAGTGTCATTTGGGAAAATTTTGAAGAGTTGTCAGAAAATTGTCAGAATTGCCAGATACTTAGCCTTTTCAGCCTATTTCCAAAATCTATCGAACAAATCACTGTGTCAAGAACAGAGCAGTAGCCATTGAGAATCAGTACACATGAGGAAAAAATTCTAATCACAGCTATGATGAAGCAGATGCAAGCTATGCAAGTTGAACTTAACAATCTTAAGAAAGAGAAGGAACCCAAGGAATTCTCCATGGAAACTCTATGCCCTTTTCCATTTGATAAAAACTTGTACATGTCACCATGCCCCCAAACAGAATTTGAGCAATGTGATAATCTTTATGATACCTCTTCCATGGAGACTGACACATCCAGCTTTGGAGACTATGATGACTATGACGATAGACAATGTAATGATACCTATGACACCTCTGTTCCTAAGAGTCCTACTTGTCGTGTGTTCCTACTTACTACAAATGGGCCATCACATTGGATAGATCGTGATGGTGATCCATATGATTTTGATTTTGAAAGAGACTTTGATGGCTTTTGTGGACAATATCTAGATGATACATCTACTTCTATTGAGGAATATAAAATGTACCATGCTGATTTGAAACGTCAATATTATAAGAATTTATCTTCTAAGAGTTCTAAGATTGAAAATAAAGATTGCACTCTCAATCAAGATCATGTTAATGTTGGACCTTTGTCTTGTGATGGTTCCCTTCCATCCCCTACTTCCTCCAATACCCATACATTTCCTAAAACTTCCGAGTCTTTCAAATCTTTCATAAAACCTTCATCCGACACAAGCCCTGATACTTTTCATACAGTTCCCTATAGTTATCCTCTAGGGCTACCTCTTAAAGAAACTCAAGCTAACCTTCACTTGGCTGCAAATACTTTCAATAATGATAAACCTAAAGAGCCTAAGTCTTCATATGCTATAATCCCTACTTCAGCTAGTCCTCCACCATCTCTTCCAAAGTCATCCATACAATCCCAACATGCTTCCTTGTCCTTAGAAGTGGCTCCATATCAAGAGGACTCTAAAAATGATGAAGAAAAGAACATAAAGAAAGATCAAGATCAAGAACCCTCCATGTCATCCACTCCTTTTTCCGATGTCTCTTATCCACTTCATAGTTCTTTTGATCCTATACACCCTTTTTCATGCATTCCACCATGTCTTAAGTCTTCTCCTAAGCAAGATCAAGCTACTACTTACACTATTGAGCTTATTGACAATCAAAATAACCTTACTACACTTGCACTTTCCAAAGATGATACTTCCATTAAGGTTGGTAAAAATGGTGTTGCTACTTCCAATGTTAAGCCTATTGAAAATCAAGAAAAAAATTATGAGCTTATGCTATCCAAAGATCCTTGTCAAGATCAAAGTCTTCCATCTTCTTATTCTACCACTCCATGTTCATTTCCACTTTCTACTCTTCTTAATTCTTTGCAAGCTTTGAACAATCCTATCAAAGAAGGTTCTCATATTCAAGATATCCATGATTCTATTGAAAATTCTAATGCTCACTCTAAAGATGTTGATATCCTTGGTTGTCATATAGATGCTGATGAACTTATTGATTATCCTTTTGCATCTTCCACATCCATCCTTGGACCTCTTCCACCACTACTAAAGGCTTTATATCTTCCTTCCATCTTGGGTCCTTATGTCCCTTCACTTTCCCCTCCTAACTCTCCTAATTTTCCATCCATCTTGGGTCCTTACATCCCTCCATCTCCCATCTTTCCTCAAGATCAACATAGATGCATACCCTTGAATCCTTTTCATCCACCCACCCATCTAAACTAGTCATATCCTCCTTCTTCCACAAGTTCTAAGTCTTTTGGAAGTAACTTCAATGTTCAATATAAGAAAAAGAAGCAATACAAGAATCCATCAAAAAAAAAGATCACTATGTCTCCTCTAATAGAGATGGAAACGTAAAGTCAAAAGAGATATCTAAGAAAAAAACTACAAGACAAGTATGGGTTCCAAAATTCATCATTGAAGATATTCTCTCTAGATCATCAAAAGGAAATAAAAAGCCTACAGCTATATGGATTCCAAAGTCTCTCTTGAAAGGGTCTAGTGTTGAGAAAAAAGTGAAGTTGACATTCAAGCTTCCAAAGACTTCCACTTCATCTTCTTCCAAAAACATTCTTCTATTCCATGTGCCTAAACCACAACCTATGCTATCTATTCGCTATATTCCTTCATTCACATCTCTTCCATCCTCTTTCCACCCTTCAAGGTGTGTGTTGATGTTGATCTTTCCTTCCTTTCCATCTACCCTTTCACAGTCCTTCCATTCATTATCCTTCTACCTTCTATCATTTTTCCTCATTTTCCTATTCCTTCTATCTTCAAACCTCACTTGCTTTACATAAAACCTTATCCTCCATTTTTCTCTTCCATCTCCCTTTCCC
The DNA here is from genome assembly GCA_027943335.1 of Chamaecyparis obtusa. Classification (NCBI taxonomy): domain Eukaryota; kingdom Viridiplantae; phylum Streptophyta; class Pinopsida; order Cupressales; family Cupressaceae; genus Chamaecyparis; species Chamaecyparis obtusa. The sequence goes on from BSBK01004367.1 coordinate 782,414, forward strand.
TATCAACATCTTTGAGCGTATCATTTTGAATCCTTGGCATATCATGGTTTATCCTTTCAAGGAGCATTATCTAAAAAGCTTGCCTTCTTTCAAAAAAAAAAAAATTTGAAAATGTGCCTTGGTGGAAACCTAGAAACAGGTGTCTTGGTAGCAAAAGTAAAGAGAAATAAATTCATCCTATGGTGAAAACCACTCCCTTGTGGCACCTTGGATAATTACCATGATGAAAACCTGGCAATCAGGCATCATGCATAGTTCTTCTACATATTTCATCCATTCCATCTTCTCTCTTTAATCTTAACAATGTTGATCTATACATGAACATTTGGCTATTTTGTGAGCTATCTTATGATGATCTTGCTTTCATTCCCTTCAAGTTTAGCCTTCATGTCTATTTTCCTTCATTCATTCTAGCATGTCGCTATCATATCCCCTTTGGTCTTGATCTAATAAAAAAAAGAACGAAAGAGTAAAACACAGTGCTATGAAGCCTCTTGACATGTCTACTCTTTTGGACTACATCCTTTCCTTCTTTGGCATTACACTTTTGTGACTTATCCTATGTTGGCCTTTCATTGCTTGTCCAAATGCGCTTTACATGAAAAATTTTCCCTAGCTTGGGTATTCTTGAGGAGTTTTCCCTTGAGGATTTCTTCCTTTAATTCTCCTTCATTCTCATCTTCCATCTCTTCCACTAGCTTGCTAATCTCTCTTTTTTTTTCCACCTTGCTAGACATTGGGACTGCACAATATGATCTTGCTTGGGAGTTTACAATGGAAAAAGATGCTATCAAGTATACCAAGTATCAAAACAAGTATCAGACCTAGTATCAGAATGAGTATTAGAACAAGTATCAAAACAAGTATCAAAACAAGTATCAGAACACCTACTGGGGCTACACCTTTCACTTTAGTTTATGGGTCTGAGACGGTACTACCTATTGAGGTTGAAATCCTATCACTAAGAGTCAAAATGCATGGTCTAGTAACTGATGATGACTACAGAGTGTCTAGGTTGCAAGAACTTGAACTACTAGATGAGCATAGACAAGCAGCGTATGATCATCTCAGAGTGTATCAGAAAAGAATGTCTAGAGGCTACAATAAGAAAGTCAGACACACAGAATTTCAAGTTGGTGATCTAGTCTTGAGAGAGAATCCTAAAAATCAATCACATAGAGAGCGCAAGGGGAAGTTTGAACCCAACTGGCTGGGTCCCTTTGTAATTACTACTACTTTTGGCTCTGGTGCCTATCAACTCTCAACAACTAAAGGAGAACAGCTCCGAGAACCAATCAACATTCTCCATCTAAAGAAATTCTATGCCTAAGGCATTCAGTCTATGGTAAAATGTCCTGAAAAAAAAATTATTATAAAAATTAGAAAAAGTCTTGAAAAAATGAACATCTTGGTGAAAACCTAGCAATAGGCACCTTGATGATTCACAAAAAAATTGAAAAATATCAAAAAAAAAAATTGAAAAAATGAAAAATACAAAAAAAATGAGAAAAAGAAAAAGTGCCTTGGTGAAAACCTGAAAACAGGCGCCTTGGTAGCAAAAATAGAATCTCTTCCAAGATGGTGAAAACCCGACAAACGGGCACCACTTGTTTCAAAATGCTCCATCTATCAGCACAATCTTGGTCTTTCCCAGCTTTCAATTTTGCTTTAGTTTGTACATATCTCCTAGTTTGTTTCTGCATTTCCAGTTTTCAATAAGTTGGTCTGTACACCACTCAGCTCAAGCGTCTATATCCTATCAATGCTTAACACTTGGGGGCAATCAATGTTATATCTTATGGCCTCCAGTATCTCTTAGACATATCATATCCAGTTAGAGTCCTTTGAAGCTTCATTTGAGTCAGTCAAATTTGTCTCATCTCCAGAAAGGATTTTGCATCTACAACAACAATCAAACACAAACTGAAAACAATCTGTGCTTTTCATGCCTTTATCTCCTTGTATGCTTACTGATTCGCATTGAGATTTTTGCATATTATGTCCCTTCAAGTTCTTCGATGATGTCCTTTATAGGATTTAGAGAGTGATGACTAGGGGCATAATCTTTTCTTTATTTTCTGCTTGTATGTGAAAATCTAACATCTTTGAAAATTCGGGATTGAAATGGTGTCCGTGTTAGGAATAAGGTGTCTCAACCTTGGATAATTCCTATTCTTATTATTTGTTTTGTAAATGTATTTTTTGTAAATAATGTAATTAAGTGTGAGTGTACATGTCTAGTTGGCATGTTGATGTTTCACTCCACTTGATGTGTCGGCATCTTGTGCGTAAGGAGATCATGACTGAAACAGTCATGACGGATTCCTATGACGCGTAAGAACTATTTAAAGAATGTGCTATGATAGGTGTAAGAGCATCTTATGACTTGGGCCTATTTGGGTGCCCAAGAAGAAGTGGTTGGTGTGTGTAAGAGAATATGTCAAAAATAGGTTGGTATGACAGATTCTCTTACACTTCTCTTGTGACCGTTATTTTTAGTGGATTCTATGACAAGCTGTCATAGTCTATTCTAGGGATGGATGCCTATTCTTGAGATTGCATGTAACAACTATGTACATGTGGCTTTGTGCATGGGTCTTGGTCGTTGTGCCTATTTTTGAGTCTAGAGGAGTCTATATATATGATTTTGCTCCTATGGGAGAGACATAACATAAATTTAAGTCTTGTTGGCTTTGTCTCTCATTTCCTGAAAGAACTTGCATTGCAAGTATATTGTAATCTTTGTGTTGAAGATAATACATTGTGCAGGTTTTGGAGTGCTGGGGTTTTTTACCGAAAGGTTTTCCCTAGAGTATATCATTGTGTCATTATCTATTTTTCTGTATGCATGGTATGTGATTGCAATATCTTTGTTAAAGTAGTTAACGAATCTGAAATTGTAAAGATTTATAAGAATTTGCACAATACTCTCCTATAGAAGTTAGCGTAGGAAGCTATTTTCACACTTGAGTTTCCTTACAAGTGGTATCAGAGCTTGATCAACTTTTGATCCTAGTTGTTGGGTAGGGTTTTTTGAGCTGATCTCAAGTTTGAGTGGGAGTTTTTTACAGAGCATTCTGAATCTTATTTGCAGATTGAGATGGCAAGTTCATCATATGGAAGAATGGAGGTGGAGAAATTTAATGGCACTAATTTCAAGTTGTGAAAACTCAAGATGGAAGACATGTTGGAAGATCGTGACCTATGGGAAGTGACTTCAAATGCTACAAGACCAGCAACTATAGCTCAAGCAGATTGGGATATCAAAGACCGTAAAGCTAAGGGTCTCATAAGACTCTGTTTAACCGATGCAGTCCTTCTGAATGTTCTAGATGAGAAAACCACAAATAGTTTGTGGGAAAGACTTGTGGCCATGTATCGAGCCAAATCTCTAGTGAACAAGTTGTTCCTGAGGAAGAAGTTGTACTCTACGAATGGAGGAAGGTGGATCCTTAATGGATCATTTAAATGCATTTAATCTGCTGGCTACATAATTGACATCAGCTGGTGTCAAGTTAGAGGAGGAGGATCGTTGCTACACACTTTTGTGTTCTTGACCGGATTCATGGGACCATCTTGTGATGGCTCTCGAAAGCACTTTAGTCACCTTCAAAATGGATGATGCGGTGTCTTCGCTGCCATCAAAGGAGATGCGGAGAAAGGCTTCCGTTTCGGAAAAAGAAGCCCTTGTTGTTCGTGGGAGATCCACTGAAAGAGGGAAAAAAATGATAATAAGTCTGACAATAAGGGTAGATCCAAATCCTGTGGGAAGTCAAAGACTTCCAATAAGTCCAAGGAAAAATTTTGGAACTGTGATAAATCTGGGCACTTCCGTAAAGACTACAAAGAGCCGAAGAAGAAGAAGAAAGGTTCAGATTCAGCTTCAGAAAGATCTCAAAAAGTTGGTGATGCATTCATCACAGGTTTGGCAGCCCATGCATCTGATGATGTGTGGTTGGTTGACTCAGGTGCATCTTTTCACATGACCTCTCATCGAAACTGGTTCTCAAAATATGAAGAGTTCGATGGTGGAAAGGTGTACTTGGGTGATGATTCTCACCTAAAGATAGTTGGACGTGGAAGGGTCACTATCAAATTTCCTGATGGATGAGTAAAGGGAATCAACAAAGTTATGCACATTCTGGGTTTGGCATGAAACCTATTATCTGTAAGTATGCTGAATGATGTAGGTGTACAAGTTGTTTTTTCGAAAGAAGGATGCAAGATGATGAGAGGATCGATAGTGCTTGCAAGGGGTACTAGGAGAGGTACCTTATTTCAGATAGATGCATGTATTCCTCTATGTAATAGTTCTTCATCCTCACCATCTGAACAAGTAGTGAAGAAGTCTGTGGCTATTGGTTCTGATGGTAGTGCAAACACTTTGGAAGGTAAGCTTCCTGCAGAAAAGACAATGTTGTAGCATATGAGATTTGGCCACATTGGTGAAAAGGGTCTCAGAACCTTGAAAAATAAAAATCTTGTTGAGGGGTTAAATGATTGCAATCTCAAGTTCAACTTCTGTGAACACTGTGTCTATGGTAAACAAAATTGTGTTTACTTTTACTCTAGTTCTCACAAATCTTCTGATGTTTTGGATCTTATTCATTCTGATGTATTTGGTCCTGTAAAAGTTCCTTCAATCTCCAAGTCTGTAATTTTTGTATCTTTCATAGATGATTACAATAGAAGGATGTGGATTTATTTCCTTAAAAGTAAGACACAAGTCTTTAGTCGGTTCAAGGAATTTAAAGCTCTTGTAGAGAATCAGACTAGTAAGAAGATTAAGTGTGTGAGAACTGACAATGGTGGTGAGTTTTGCTCAGTAGAGTTTGAACAGTTCTGTAAAGAACAAGGTATCAAGAGGCATAAGACAACTCCTTATACCCCACAGCAAAATGGATTTGCAGAGAGAATGAACAGGACACTGATGGAGAAGGCTAGGAGTATGCTTAGTGGAGCTAGTTTAGAATAAAGGTTTTGGGCCGAAGCTGTGGCCACTGCTTGCTATCTGGTTAACAGATCTCCTACATCAACCCTTGTTGGTAAGACACCCATGGAGGTGTGGTCTGGTAAGAAGCCTTCAATTAGACATCTTCATATTTTTGGTTGTGAAGCTTATGCACATGTTCCAAAGGAGAAAAGATCTAAGTTGGAAAACAAAGCTGTTAAATATATTTTCATCAGATACAGTGCTGGTGTGAAAGGATACAAGCTTTGGGATCCCGTGACTAGTAAGGTTTTGTATAGTAGAAATGTTATTTTTAGAGAGCTAACATCTTCTCCTATTGTGCTACAACCAGATGAAAAAGAAAAGAAAAAAGATGTTGTTCAGTTGCCTCCTACCCCTGAGAAGACTGAACAGAGAGACCATGTTGGGTCTAATGATGAGGAGAGCTCTAGTAGCTCTGATAGTTCAGAAGAAGAGGAAGAACAACCTCAACCTCAGCCCTTGAGGAGATCCACGAGAGAAAGAAAGCAACCAAAAAGGTTTGGTTATTCTATGTTAGATTCTAGTTGTGCTTTTGCTTTGATTACTAACACTGATGAGCCTAGATCTGTGAAAGAGGCTTTGGGCATGGAAGATGCAAGTTCCTAGATTGAGGCTATGGATGATGAGATGGCTTCATTCGAGAAAAAAAAAACTTGGAACCTTGTACTTTTTTCTAAAGGGAGAAAATCTGTTGGCTGTAAATGGGTGTTCAAGAAGAAATTCTGTGTAGATGGCAGTGTTGAAAGGTATAAAGCTAGATTGGTTGCAAAGGGGTATTCACAGGTAGAGGGAATAGATTATGGTGAAATATTCTCTCCTGTTGCAAAGTTGACATCCATTAGATTTCTATTATCTCTTGCTGCATCATATGATTTAGAGATAGAAAAGATGGATGTGAAGATAGCTTTCCTTCATGGTGATTTGGAGGAAGAGATTTATATGTCACAGCCTGAGCACTACATTGTTAAAGGTAAAGAATCCTTAGTTTGCAGATTAAAGAAATCTCTATATGGTTTGAAGTAATCTCCTAGGATGTGGTACCTTAAGTTTGATGCCTTTGTGTCGTCAATTGGATTTGTAAGATCAAAATCAGATCATTGTGTTTATTTCAGAGTTGAAAATGATCGCCTTCTTATTGTTGCATTATATGTTGATGATATGTTGTTGTTTGGGAAGGTTAAGGGTATGATTTCTGATTTTAAATCTTAGTTGTCAACACAGTTTGAGATGAAAGATCTTGGGGCAGCTAGGTACATCTTGGGTATGGAAATCAGTAGAGACAGGTCTAACAGAAAACTTTGGTTGAGTCAAAGTAAGTATGTGAAGTCTGTGTTGGACAGGTTCAGCATGGCAGATTTTAGACCACTATGTGTTCCTATTTCTATGGGGACAAAGTTATCTGTAGATGATTGTCCAAAATCTCCTAGTGAGGTGGAGGACATGAGTAGAGTACCTTATGCTAGTGTAGTTGGTAGTCTTATGTATGCTATGGTCTGTACTAGACCAGACATTGCCCAAGCAGTGGGAGTCCTGAGTCGGTTTATGGCTAATCTTGGACGGGTACATTGGGATGCAGTTAAGTGAGTATTCAGATATTTGAGGGGTACATCAGATTACTCCATATGTTATCATGGTAACTCTTCTGGATCTCTACATTCAGTTTGTATTCATGGGTTTGTGGATTCAAATTGGGCAGGTGATATTAACAGTAGGAGATCCACCAGTGCTTATGTGTTCACTATGTTTGGTGGTGCCATCAGTTGGATGAGTAAGCGACAACCTGTGGTTGCTTTGTCCACTACAAAAGCTGAGTACATGGCTGCTACTCATGCTTGTAAAGAAGCCATTTGGCTTAGAAGATTGTGTTCTGATGTTGGTGTTGATGTAGAACAGATTACTATTTGGTGTGACAGTCAGAGCGCTATTTGCCTTGGAAAGAATCCAACTTTCCATGCCAGAACAAAGCACATTGATGTGCAGTTTCACTTTGTGAGAGATATGGTGGAAGATGGAAAGGTAAATTTGGAGAAGGTAGATACTGTGAAGAATGTTGCAGATGCATTAACAAAATCAGTGGGCATTGAGAAGTTCAGATGGTGTTCAGAGTCTATGGGCCTTTTGGCCTATAGCGGTTAAAGTTCCTGTTATGTTCTTGTTGCTCTTACAAGGTGTTCGACAAGTGGGAGAATGTTAGGAATAAGGTGTCTCAACCTTGGATAATTCCTATTCTTATTATTTGTTTTGTAAATGTATTTTTTGTAAATAATGTAATTAAGTGTGAGTGTACATGTCTAGTTGGCATGTTGATGTGTCACTCCACTTGATGTGTCGGCATCTTGTGCGTAAGGAGATCATGACTGAAATGGTCATGATGGATTCCTATGACGTGTAAGAACTATTTAAGGAATGTGCTATGACAGGTGTAAGAGCATCTTATGACTTGGGCCTATTTGGGCACCCAAGAAGAAGTGGTTGGTGTGTGTAAGAGAATATGCCAAAAATAGGTTGGTATGACAGATTCTCTTACACTTCTCTTGTGACCGTTATTTTTAATGGATTCTATGACAAGCTGTCATAGTCTATTCTAGGGATGGATGCCTATTCTTGGGATTGCATGTAACAACTATGTACATGTGGCTTTGTGCATGGGTCTTGGTGGTTGTGCCTATTTTTGGGTCCAGAGGAGTCTATATATATGATGCTGCTCCTATGGGAGAGATATAATAGAAATTTAAGTCTTGTTGTCTTTGTCTCTCATTTCTTGAAAGAACTTGCATTGCAAGTGTATTGTAATCTTTGTGTTGAAGATAATACATTGTGCAGGTTTTGGAGTGCTGGGGTTTTTTACCGAAAGGTTTTCCCCAGGGTATATCATTGTGTCATTATCTATTTTTCTGTATGCATGGTATGAGATTGAAATATCTTTGTTAAAGTAGTTAATGAATCTGAAATTGTAAGGATTTATAAGAATTTGCACAATACTCTCCTATAGAGATTAGCGTAGGAAGTTGTTTCCGCACCTGAGTTTCCTTACAGTCTGAGTGTAAGAGCCTCTATCTCGAATTGGATGACCATGCGTACCTCGACCATTGATACCTGGAAAATTCAAGGAAGTTTGATCTCACTATTGTCTTTTTGAGTAAGTTCTTTCTCCTACTATGAAATGCAACTTACCTAAGGATGTGAACGATAAAGGGTCACTACGGGTAATTCACATTGGATTCAGAATGATCTCTTGACTGTTTGATGTGTTTGCAATGCAAGGCGTATTCAGGTCATCACGACATTTATGTTTTGATGCTTATACAAATTGCTATATCAAAATGGACATGATATTCAGGTCATCCTGGTATTTATGCCTTGGTGCTTATATCTAATTTGACATTTTGAAAACAAAATCAATATTCATATATCCATGGTTGTTGACTAGTGGGTGTTGTATTGATTCTTGTGCATACAAATCGATATTCATATGTCTATGGTTTCATAGCTAGTGGGCACTGTATTGATTTATCTGGTTACCTAAAAGTTCAATGATGATAACAAATCGACACATGATCAGTGACTAGGTCCTAGGTCTTAGGTTGCATTTCATTTTGCATGTCTCTTTGCATTTTGCATGTTGCATGATCTCACAATGGCTAAATGAACTTCAATGCTTGAACAATTCTCCACTCACATCTTCAAATCTAACAAGAGTTGAATCTCACATGAAGGTTCCTCCAATGAAACAGCAAGTAGAATCCTTTTTCAGGATCAAAATCAAAATCTGAGATCATTCATATTGTCAACTACTTGCATAATCGACCTTGAATCATCACAGAAATCTAGAATTCAACTTAATTGATTATCTTCCATCAAACTATCAAAATTTCAACTTGGTAAACTATGGTCAACTCATGGTTTAACCTAGTCAAACTTGGTCTCTAGGACCTCCAAACGATGCAAAATGCATTCCCGAACGTGTATAACCACTTTTCAAATCAATTAACATGCTTCTAAACCATTTAACATTGACTTTTATTGTCAAATTTTGATTTTAATCCCGAAGGGGGCATGGTATTGCACATCATTCAAGTCTATAAAAATTCTATCAATCTTTCCTCAGTAATCAAGACAACAACCATGTCTAGTTGCTGAATTATCAAAACTCCTCATCGCTCAGGGCAAATCTATCATCACTTGGGGCATATCAGATTCATCGATCCATATCAATCTGGTATCCTCCTAATCTTGTAATCTGTATCAGCTTTTTGCAACCATCATTTCATCAGTGTTATTTCCTTGGTTCTTCGATAACTGAAGGGGTTAGATGTGATACCTACGTCAAGGTTTTGCTAAGACAATCGAGTCTGGAATTAGTCACTCACTTCTTTGCAATCCTAAGGTTTGGAATCAGGCATTTTGACACTCTTTCACAATCATCAGTTCATCGCTGCTATAGTGAACATTATCTTTGGTCATTCAGGACCTAATATCTTCAAATCTTTCAATCATCATATCTTTCAAATCAGTTTCATATCTTTATCATACACAGACTATCTTTGAACCACTGTGCTTCACACAGTAATTCAAAAAGGGGCAAAATGTAATACCCCAAAAATGGGCTATAAGTTCATTAATCTCCTACATCATCAAATTGAACGAAATCGACATCAAAGTCCTAATCTAAGGCACATCTAAATATCATCGAATCATAATTGATTATCTTAAATTCTGCATCGGGGAATATTCCTAGTAATATTCCTAATCATCATAATTATCTTTAATTTAATGATTATTTGGTGATAAATCCCATTTATCCTAAGTTTGATTAATTGAATATTTTCATATTTAATTAATTAGATTTAATATCTTGCCACTTAATTATTTAATTAAATTTAATTCTATCTATTATTAATTGTATTATTTAATTTTGACAATAAATCCAATATCCTATGAATAATTGATTAAATTTTTATTTAATTAATTAAAGCAAGTTGTCATTATTTAATAATATAGTTTTTAATAAAAGTTTGATTAAATGATTGATTAACCCATAAATCAATTATTTATTTTCAAAAATTAGTTAAGTTGAGAATAAATCACTTTATTTATTTATTTATTCATAATTATCCATGTGCACAATCAAAGAGCAGTTAAACTCCAAATCAGAAAATCAATGCAAGTTATTGACTTTTTGGAACTCAATATCATTTTTGAGTTTTAAAATTGATCTAAACTTCTAATTTGAGTTAACAATCTATTTTTGCATGATTTGCATGTTTTTGTGAATTAAATTATCTTTATTATCAGATAACTCAAAAATCAAGCTGAGTTAATCTGAGTGATTTATGGCTTTTTTTCCATGCACCTCCAAAGCCCTGGATTTCTATAAATTAAGGTCTCAGCTCATCTCAAAGCATCTCATATTTTTTGCATCCTCGCGCTGTCGAATTGGAGGATGAAGAATCAAAGCTTATTGTGAATCAAGACTATTGTGAGATCAATTTGGTTTTTATTCATATCATATTATTTCTAGATTAGCATTGCATATCAATTTTTCATATAGATAGATTTCATATCAATTTATCATTCTTATTGCATCTAAAATCCAAAAAAAATAGATTAATTGCATTCAATTCATATCTAGATCAATTGCATTCAAATCCTTCATTTAGGTGTCCTCTAGGTCACTGATCTCGATTACAATCTGAGAACATCAATCTCGCACCTACTAGAAGGCAGTAAATCACTTGGTTAGATTAGATTTCAATTTTGCATGATTTTGATTATAGCTAACCTCTAATGTTTTACTGAAGTGTTGTGTCTACAGATCAGGTACAATTTTCACACACACAATTATTGATCATGTTGACATTATTAATAAATGGTATGGAGCATTTAATGCATGGTAAATCATTTTCTTATGGATTCAAGGAGAATTTTGGAGATGTATCTAGAAGGAAAAGAAGGAGAATAAAATGATGGAAGGATTCAATGAATCTGACCTAATCCTAAGATCTATGGAAGAGATTAAGCGACAAAAGATTAATCTACATGATCAAGGAGGTATAAGGATGACCTAATTATGAGGTTAAGGAGAGGAGAAGAGGTTGATGTTATTGATTGATGAATCTAAGCGGAAGGCTAAGGAGAAGTTGTGAATAGATTAACAGAGTTGTGGTGATTGCTTGAAGAGATTTCTGAACAAATCAAAGATGGAGATGGAAATGAAGGTCAAATAGTAAATTAGCATATGAGCGCATTGGATCTACATTTGTAAAGCGAGTTGTATATTTCAGATCAAAACCTACTATTACTTTCTAACCATTATATCAATCAAAATCCTTTAATCAAGGTTGACCTAATAGTCATTTTGTAAACCCTTTAATCAAGGTGACATTCTAATGGAATGTTCTTAATCCTTCTAACTAGGCGACTTTTAATAGAGTGACTAAATCCTTTAATAGGGTCACACCTAATAATGTTTATTTTAAACCTTTACCAAGGTTGGATTCTCACAGAGCTCACTTTCAAAGAGTGAAAATTAGTAGCATGTTACTAGTGGTTTTTCCCAAATTGGGTTTCCACGTTAAATCATGTTGTTATACTTGTGTGAATGGTTATTTGATGTGAATGATGTTGAAAGTTTTATATTTTTCAAATTAATTACTTTTGGACAGTGGACTGCAAGTTGTATGTTATTGATATATTCTATAGAGACCGAGTGAATTTTTTATTAGATCTAAGTTTTTAGAAGAGCTAGAAAGTTTAATTGGTACATCTAGACCTGAGGATAACTAATTCACCCCCCCTCTCAGTTATTCTAAAATTATTCTAACAATTGGTATTAGAGTTGTTGGTGCTTTTAGAGAAAAAATTTAAAGGTACTTGAAGCTAATGATCAAGATGTACAAAAAGGGAGTACCAAAGTTGAACAAGGAGAACTTCCATACATGGTGAATTTTGATGAAATTGCACCTAGCTGGTATTGGTGATTCAGTGAAATACTATGTGGAAAATGACTACATAACACATATTGCACCATTCACTAATGAGGAGAAGAAAGAAAAATAAGAACATAATCAGGCAATGGTGGAGATTGCATCTACCCTAATCTATCCTAAATTTGAAGACATAAAGGACTGTACTAAAACAAAGAAAATGTGGGACACTCTAGCAACTATCTATAGTGGGAACACAAATGTACTGAGAGCCGAATCTGAAAGTTTGAGAGGTAAGTTTGATGAAATGAAAATGCAAGAAGGTGAAAATGTTGCTCAATATTGTGGTAGAATTAAGGAGGTAGTAAATACTATTAGAGGAGCTAATGGAAACATTGATGATGAAATTGTTATTAGTAAAGTGTTGAGAACCCTGATTCATATCTATGCTATTAGAGTTTCTGGAATACAAGAATCAAGATGTAATCCTAGTAATGTCCTAACTTTGGAAAGTCTTGTTGGTAAGCTTACTACTTTTGAGTTGTCTAATTTTCATAACTTCCCTATTCACAACATTGAATCTGCATTCAAATCTCAAATGGTTCTTCATAAGTCTAAGAAGGGAAAAGAAAGATGTATGAGTAGTGATAGTAACAGTGACAGTGATAGTGATACTTTTGATGATGATCTAGATGATCCTGAGGTACTTATGGCTAGAAGGATACCAAGAGGAAAATGAAAATTCAAAGGTAAACTTCCTATAATCTATTTTTTATGTAACAAAGTTGTCCATATTGCAGCAAGATGTCCTGACAAGATTGAAAAGGATGAAAGAAAGGAAAGAAAGTATAAAGACAAAAGAAATGATAGAGATCACAAAAGATACAGAGACTACAAAGACAAAGGTAATAAATCTTGTTATATTGCTGAAGAGGAAACTGGCAGTGAAACTAGTGAATCTGATGAATGTGATATAGAAGTTTTTTATGTTGCTATGAAAGATGATTCTGATGAAGATGAGAAAACTGCACTTATTTCATATGTGAGTAAAGGTGATAAATATATTATTTATAGTGATTTCTCACATCCCATGACTGGTGATAAAAGTAATTTTGAAACCCTAAATCATTACAAAGGTAGAAGTGTTAAGTTTGGTAATGATGCACCATGTTCTGTGAAAGGAAAAGGATGAATAAAATTAACTGATAAGATCAAATGTGATAATTCTTACTGGGTTGAAGATCTTAACTATAATTTGTTGAGTTTTGCATAGTTGAACAGTACTAGTTACCGAGATGAATTTCATCACAAGAAGGCTAAAATATTTGATGCCACTGGTGAACTAATTGGAAGTGGAGAACATACAAGAGGTAATTTTTTCTATCTAGACCTATCTGAAGAAACATGTTTGTTTGCACAATTTAATGATGTATAGTTATGGCATAAGAGGTTGTGTCATGTGACCTTTGACAATTTGGTAAATATTAGTAAGATGAAGAAAGTTAGAGGTTTTCCAAGATTGAAGAAACCTGATAATGTGATGTGTAAACAATGTCAATTGGAAAAAATGACAAAGTCTAGTTTTAAGAGCAAGACATATACTTCTAATAATATTTTGGAATTGGTTCATACTAACCTTTGTGGACCTATGGGTGTGCAAAGCTATTGTGGTGATAAGTATTTCATTTTGTTTGTTGATGACTATTCTAGAATGATGACTGTGATGTTTCTAAAAGAGAAATTTGATGCCTTTCAGTTGTTTAAGTGGTATTTGGCAAAAGTTGAGAAAGAAACAAGTAAAATCTTGAAATGTTTGAGATCTGATAGAGAAGGAGAGTTTATATCAAATGAGTTCAATATATTTTGCAATGATAGAGGAATAAAGAGATAAATGTATGCACCAAGGACACCTCCACATAATGGTATAGCAGAAAGAAGAAATAGATCAATTATGGATTGTGATAGAACAATGATGATAGAGAAGAATGTTGCACAAAAATACTAGAGAGAAGTTGTAAGAACAGTTGTTTATACCTTGAACCGAGTACAAATCAAGAAAGGTACAAATGCTACACCTTTTGAGTTATGGTATGGATATGCACCTAATGTGAAGTACTTTAAAGTTTTTGGAAGCAAATGTTATATACTGAAAGATAATAGGAATGGAAAACTTGACGCAAAAAGTGATGAAGGCATATTCCTAGGTTATTCCACTAAGAGCAAAGCTTATAAGTGTTTGAATTCTAACACTAACAAAATTGTGGAAAGTGCAAATGTTAGAGTTGATGAATATGCATAAAAGAATGAAGTTGAGTGCAAGCATGAACCTGAAGATTAAAGATCTTTTGTATACATGGAAGAAGGAGAGGCTAGTAATGTACCTAAACCAAATGTTGAGAAACAACCTGAACCTATCGAACCACAACAAGAAAATGTCAAGCATCATGAGTATGTTGTCGAGCAATTAGAAGAAGAGACAGAGAATATACAAGATGGACCTAAAGATCAAGAATAAGTAGAAAGGAAATCTAAACCTACATTGGCATAGTATGCAAGAAGACATCATAAGCTAGAACAAATAATCAAAGATAAAGAATTTGGAGTTATGACAAGAATTAATTTGAAAGATCAAACATGCTTATTATGTGAATTTGAGCCTAAGACAGTGAAATATGCTTTAGAGAATGAAGATTGGATACAAGCCATGAATGAAGAAATGGAGCAGATAGAAAAGAACAAAACTTGGACACTAGTGTCGAGACTAGAAGACAAGAATGTTATTAGAACAAATTGGATATTTAGAAATAAGCTAAATGAACATGGAGAAGTTACTAGGAAAAAATCTAGATTGGTATGCAAGGGATATGCACAAGAAGAAGGCATTGACTATGGGGAGACATTTGCCCCATTTGCAAGATTGGAAGGAGTGAGGACTCTACTTGCATATGAACCATATAAAGGATTCAAAGTGTATCAAATGGATGTCAAATTTGTATTTCTAAATGGAATACTAGAAGAAGAAGTATACATTGAATAGCCACAAGGATTTGTTGACCCAACCAAGAAAAATATGGTTTGTAAAGTGCATAAGGCACTATATGGATTGAAACAAGCCCCTAGAGCACGGTATGAGAGAATGAATAATTATTTGATAAATATTGGATTTGTAAGGACAAATGACAACATCAATCTATATTTGAAAACTGAAAAAGGTAAAGGGATATTGTTAGCTGAAATCTTTGTTGATAATATTATATTTGGAGGATAATATGTCCTATGTCAAACCTTTTCAAATGAGATGCAAACTAAATTTGAAATGTCTATGTTTGGTGAGATCAAATTCTTTGTTGGTTTGCAAGTTTATCAAATAAAGAAAGGTATCTATATTACTCAATCTAAGTATGGCAAGGAGATACTAAAAACTTTTCATATGGAATATTCTAAACCAGTAAGTACACCTATGGCTACTAGACAAAAATTATCAAAAACTAATGATATAGCTGAAGTTAATCAAACCCTATATAGATCTATGATTGGAAAGTTACCATATGTTGTCCATAGAAGACTAGATATTGCCCTAGAAGTTGGGATTGTTGCAAGATTTTCTACAAATCCTAAGGAGAAACATATGATGGTAGTGAAAAGGATATGGAGATATCTAAAAGGAACAGAGGACTATGGATTGTATTACAAGAAGAATGATAAGTTTGAACGGAAAGTTTACATTGATGTAGATTGGGTAGGAAATGTGGATGACAGAAAGAGTACAGGTGGTGGTGCATTCTTTCTAAGAAAGAGATCAATCTCTTGGACAAGCAAGAAACATAAGTGCATTTCCCAATCTACAGAAAAAGTTGAATATGTAGTAGCAACAGTGAATTATTCAAATTTAGTGTGGATTAAGCAATTGTTAAAAGGTATGAAGGAGGAAATCACTGAACCAGTTGTTATTTTCTGTGATAACACAAGTGTTATCAACATATCAAAGAATCCCGTAATGCACACTAAGACTAAGCATATTGCTATCAAGTATCATTACTTGAGAGAGTTAGTTCAAGACAAAGAAGTGAGATTGGGGTGATTCCCTTAACTGAGGCTACCTAGTAATGGGAGCATTGCATCAAATGTGCTAATTAGAATACCTAACAAATTGATGCAGAATAGGTCACACTTTAGGATTTTCCTAGAGTTGTGAAAATTAAAGCAAAAGATATTAATTAGTCATAAGCAAAATGACAGAGGGAGTGTATACAAATCAAAAAACTGATATAAAGATATCTACATGGTAAAGATGTAAGTGATAGATAAAATTTTCTTTGACATTGTTGTCAAAGAGGGAGAGATTCAGAAAGAGTTCTCAAGAGTAAACCTAAGAGAGATACAAAAAAGAGATCGAGAAGAAATAACCCTAAGAAAAGAGAGAGAGAGAGAGAGAGAGAGAGAGAGAGAGAGAGAGAGAGAGAGAGAGCAAAATATATCCCAAGAGGGAGCTAGTACTTGGATGTGAATCAGAATGAAGCTAAGGATATTAATGAAGATCTGATGCACATAGATTTTGGATTGTATTGTAAATCATGTGGTGTTGCCATCAATGACAAAGAGGGAGATTGTTGGAAACTACAATTGTATATTGTCATTGATGTCAAACCTTAACTGGTAAGACAGTTGTTATCTAGTAGAGTACCATATATTTTGATTGATGAAGAGGATTTGAAAAGGAGATAACAAGAGGACCTAATGAAAGGTTGAGTTATGTGATACTTCAATGGGTACTTGATTAGTTGGCACATTGACAAGGTAATTTGTTGTTTATCTTTAACACTAAGTAAAGAAGTCAATTGATTTGAAGCATAGGCTTAACTGAGAAAAAGAGAAGAAATTTAGTTTAAGTCAAGTGATGATAGTGTCGATCGAGCACTAGTATAAGCCAAACAAGTTTACTATCAATCGAGCATCAGTAGTTGTTGAGCAACAGATAATTA
This sequence comes from Chamaecyparis obtusa, assembly GCA_027943335.1. Lineage (NCBI taxonomy): Eukaryota > Viridiplantae > Streptophyta > Pinopsida > Cupressales > Cupressaceae > Chamaecyparis > Chamaecyparis obtusa. Next base: position 799,315 of record BSBK01004367.1, read on the forward strand.
ACTGAGTGAACACAATATTTTCTGAGAAGGAAATTTTTAGCGATGACAGAGATACCCAGTAATGACCAAGGAGACAAACATAGTATTGACCAAGTGTCAGTAATATATAGTTTGTGAAAGAATTGAGAATCCCAGCCGACATAGTTGAATTCTTGGGATATGTAAAATGTATTGACATTATTAATTAATGGTATAGATAATTTAATGCATGGTAAATCATTTTCTTATAGATTCAAGGAGAAGTTTGGAGATGTATCTAGAAGGAAAAGGAGAATAAAATGATGGAAGGATTCGATGAATCTGACCTAAACCTAAGATCTATGGAAGAGATTAAGCAACAAAAGATTAATCTACCTAATCAAGGAGGTATAAGGATGACCTAATTGTGAGGTTAAGGAGAGGAGAAGAGGTTGATGTTATTGACTGATGAATCTAAGAAGAAGGCTAAGGAGAAGTTGTGAAGAGCTTAACAGAGTTGTGGTGATTGATTGAAGAGATTTCTAAGAAGATCAAAGATGGAGATGGAAATGAAGGTTAGTTACTAAATTAGTATGTGAGCACATTGGATCTGTATTTGCAAAGTGAGTTATATATTTTAGATCAGAACCTATTATTAGTTTCTAACCATTGTATCAGTTAAAATCCTTTAATCAAGGTTGACCTAACGGTCATTTTGTAAACTCTTTAATCAAGGTGATATTATAATGGAATGTTCTTAAGCCCTATAACTAGGCCAATTTTAATAGAGTGATTAAATATTTTAACAAGGTCACACCTAATAGTGTGTATTGTAAAACTTTAGCAGGGTTGGCTTCTCACATAGCTCACTTCAGAAGAGCAAAAATTAGTAGCATGTTACTGGTAGTTTTTCCCAAATTGGTTTTCCAGGTTAAATACTGGTGTTATACTTTTGTGAATGTTATTTGATGTGAATGATGTTAAAAGTTTTATATTCTACAAGTTAATTACTTTTGGACAGTGGACTGTAAGTTTTATGTTATTGATATATTCTATAGAGACTGAGTGAATTGTTGATTAGATCTAAGTTTGTAGAAGAGCTAGAAAGTTTAATTGATACATTTGGACCTGAGGCTAACTGATTCACCCCCCCCCCCCCCTTCTTAGTTATTCTAAAATTATTCTAACAAAATTATGGTCAAAAGTGTCAAAGATAGTCAATAGTTGGTCAAACTTGATCATAGTGACCTAAATCAAGGCTAAATCTTGTTCTCCATCATCTACAATCTAATCAAAATCAAATCAAATCAACTTGACATCATTGCTAATCAAAATCTAATGCTTTTAATCAATGAAATAAGCCAAAATCAATGTGATACCTTGCCATATTTCAATTTCTCTCCCAAGGGGGCATGACCAATGCATCAGATTGAGAAATTTTTTGTCAAAATTTTTTCAAAATATTCTTTAGTGATCAAGCTAACAATCAAACTTAACCATCAAATCAAGTAAGACCTCATCGCTAGGGTCATCTCAACTTCATCATATTCCATATCAAGTTGAGGTTCTTCGATCTTTATACATGAGTAATTTCATCGCTTCACATCAAATTACTCGGATAAACATCTAATATGTTTCAACCTAGGGGCATATCAATTTCATTGAACCACATCAATCTGGTAGTGTTTTCCTAATTAATTAATTAGCTTCATCATGACCCATATCAAGTTAATTACCCCTAATCAATGTCTTAATGGTAACTAGTTTCATCACACTTTATCAAGTTGGTTATCCATTCAAACCAACCTTGTAGTTTAAGAGTCTCTATCATACATTGATCAATTTCATCACTTCACATCAAATTGGTTAGTTGTCATCATCATCAGATAGGTGTTCAATTTCATTGCTTCACATCAAGCTGAATAGGTTGGTCTTTCTATATCAATATTCATTCAATCAAGCTTGGAGTCGGTATTATCGGTCTTCATCCAATCAAGTTCAAAATTGGTATCTTCAAATCTTCAATTGATCTTTGTTCAATCAAGTTCGGAATTAGTTTCTAGTCAAGAATAGTTCCATCACTTCATATCAAACTTTACATGACTTTGACATTAGATGTTCTTTGAATCAATCCATTGCTTGCACATATATTCAAAGAGGGGAAAATGTAATCACCTTGAATTGGTCTAGTAAACCAAGAGCCCCTAATCTTGATTATTTAACCCTAAATCTTGATCAAATAGGGTAAAATAATGGACCTAATTACATGAGTGATTTGATCAATAGGATTGCATAATTAATCAATCATCAATTCAATCCTAATCAAGCATCAAGGTTATTCAATCATTAAACCAACTCATTTAATTAAAGGTCCTAGCACATTTAATTAAAACAACCCATTTAAACCCATTTGCTAGACTTTCTAATTAAAAGAGAATTAAAAAGGAGAAAATAGTTAATTTGTCTCATTCACCACCAAGAAAGCACAAATGGATCCAATTAGAGACTATTCACATGGATTAAGGAAGGGAGAATCTCAACCCTTACACCAAGTTTGAATCCAAGCCACACAATCCCATGGAATTCCTATAAAACCAAACCTCTCCTAGCTGATTAGGGTTCTAGAATTCATAGTAGTGTTATAATGATAAATTTTATCTAGGTTTTATTTGTTCATCCCAAGCTTAATTTACATTTTAGTTTCCTTTCTTAGATTAATTTGTATTGAAATAGCATCATGAGCTTAACTCTTAATGGTATTTGTAGTTATTTCTCTCATTCATAGCTTAACATGCATGTTTTTAGTAAGATCTTGAGCAAAGAATGCATGTATTGTATTATGCTCATTTGAATCTTCCATTTTAAGGTAGTCTAGTCACTGATCTAACATACTAAATTTGAGAGCATTCTTAATGGATCAAACTCACCTTAACTAGGAAGAAATAGGTTGATTTATAATGGGTTTTGCTTTGTTCATTTGATGAATTTCATGTTACTAATGCATTAATGTAATGATCTATTGAAGTGTTGGTATTATAGGTATCTTGACCATATTTTCCCCACATAGGTACAAGCTTAACTTTGTTGGATCCTCATGAGGAAATTCGAGAAAGACTGGTATTGAGTGTTATCTTTGTAATTCAGAAGGAACTAAGGTGGAAAGATTAGTGAAACCCATTGGAATTGAAACAAATAATATGGTTGAATTCATGGTGCTCATTGAATGTGTTATCATAACTAATAATCATTTTGATGATTCTTTATCTGATGGAGCTGATGAAGACTGGCCAATATCAGAGGTATACATGATGTTAGTAGAATGATTAGATCATTTATAATCTTGTCATTGATGTCAAGTAATTGATTTTTTATTTATATTATGTTGCCATGTAATTCGCTGATGATATAAGAATAATGAGTTAAGGAGAAGAGGGAATAAGAAGTTAAGAATTTGTAGAACATAAATGGGCAACTGATATAGATCAAACAATGATTTGATTATGTTGGTATGATTGTTTTCTACTTGACATACAATTATGTTAAGTCGGTAAAGTATGGTGATAACATTCTGACAACTCGGTAAGTAAAACTATTATGGCTACTAAGATGGAAAAGTCACTTGGTAAGGTAAAGATAAAAAGTTGGTCACTCGGTAAAGCAAAAAGGTTTAGGCACTGAGCGATGCTACCAAAATTCTAAGTGAAGAACACTGAGCAAGAAAAAGGTATTAAATGTGGATGAAATTGATATTTAATGATTAGTTATGATGAGGTGGATGATAATGATGATGAAGAAAGTTAATTACAGAGATCTACGATTATGAAAATTTAAGATGAAGATCTATGGCTAGATCTAAGCGGCAAAAATAAGTGGAACAAGTTTCTAGAAAAGTTTAAGTTCCTAGGTGAAAAGGAAACATGTTACCAAGATCCAGATTCAATGAATAATGAATTGATTGGTTAAGATTGATTAAATAAAAATGTAATAGAGGATATTAAGAGCCAAAAATTGTCTATATAAAGGTTGATCTTGTATGGACAATGGGTTGGCAAACTGAATATTTGAATGGTTACCGACTATTGTATATGACGCAAGAGAGGATAGGAGGGACCAGAGATGGAAAACCCTAACATGATCCACCTTTCTCAACAACACGTGAAAGCAACAACACATAACAATGAGAGTGAGAATGCATAAAACTTTCATATATTGTCTTCAAATTGATTCATACATGCTGGGATGTAAGGCCTTCCTAGTTTCAGCCAGATATTACAATCAAGTATAGAAGTCCTCAAACATTCGAGGATCTATCAATAATATCTAAACTTCTATCTTCTGTCTTCTATCAAAACTTCCTCCTAAACTCTAACCAAACAACTACATTTATACAAGAGGCTACCAAACCAAGTCAGCCTTCTGATCCACAATCAATGAAATAAATGACCAGATCTAGGTCCACATGCTTCCCAATGATGGATGCCAACATTAAATCCATGACCTAAATTAACAGCACGAGTCAGCCTCAAAAGAAATCCAAAACAAATAACTTGATAAACAAGGAAACCAAGCACCAGACAAGCATCATCAAGCGCCAAGGAAATTCACCGAGTGCCAAATAGATAACCGACCAACACCGATGAATAAAGGAAACTGAGCAACACTGAACCAACTCAGTCAAAGCATGAACCAAGCAACACAAACAAACTCAAATATGTTTTTGGTGACACAAGATTGCCAAGGACCCGAGATGCTCCTGCATTAGACACCTGGGGTTATTTGAAATGATTCTCTAAATCATGAAATAGGTATGATCTGAGCTGCATCCAACACAAACTGTGAAATCCAAGAATTGTCTTCAATCGGTCTATTCTTCCACTTTACCAAATATTCCATATATTGTTTTCCTCTTATACTTTTGCCAATTCTTTGCTGCAAAATATTTTCAACTTCTTCATTCTGCTTCTTAGGATAATCCATCGATACTGCCATGTCTTCTTCAGGTTCATGAAACTCATACAAATCAACAATGTTGAATATAGGTGATATATCCTTGTCAATAGGTAACTCAACTTCATATGCATTTCCACTATCAAATTTTCTCAAAATCTTGCAAGGTCCAAACTTCTTCATCTTCAGCTTCCCATATGCACCAACAGGAAATCTGCCTCTCCTCAAATGAACCATCACTTCATCACCAACATCAAAAGTCTTATGTCTTCTTGATTTACCAGCTCTATCTTTGTATTTCTGATTACTCTTTTCCAGTTTAAGCTTCACATCTTCATGTAATGTCTTCATGTACTTAGAAAATTTTACTCCTTCAACACTTCTCTTTCTTTCTTCAGCAATGTCTCTCAAATTTGATATACCTCTTGGTTGTATGCAATTTACAATCTCAAAAGGTGTTTTCCCAGTACTCGTATTCACTGAATTATTGTATGCAAACTCTGCTTGTGCCAACATAGAATCCCAATTACTCGGTGTGTCTCCAACTAAACATCTCAAAAGATTACCCAAGCTTCTATACACAACTTTTGTCTATCCATCAGTTTGTGGGTGAAATGTAGAACTATATTTCAATTCGGTACCCAACTTTCTCTAAAGAGTCTTCCAAAAGTATCCAACAAATTTATTGTCTCGATCAGAGATAATACTCCTCGGTAATCCATGCAATCTGACAATTTCCTTAAAGAAAATATATGCTACATGTAATCCATCTAATGTCTTTCTACAAGTATAAAATGTGTCATTTTAGAAAATCTATCCACGACAACAAATATAGAATCATTACCTCTTACTGTCTTTGGTAAGCCAAGAACAAAATCCATACTGATGTTAATCCAAGGTTTCTCAGGTACAACAATCGGTGTATACAATCTAGTATTCTGACTAATTCCTTTTGCAACTTGACAAACTCCACAAATTTTCACAAATTTTCGAACATCTTTATACAACTGCGGCCAGAAATACTTCTCCTTAAGCAAATTCAATGTCTTATCAACACCAAAATGTCTAGCCAAACCACTATTATGTTTCACTTTATCCAAATTAGTTCTCATTGCTCCTCTTTGTATACACAACTGAATACCTTTAAACAACATACCTCCTTGCATAAAATATTCATCCCATTTAGTACTCTATTGATCTTGAATAGGTGCTTTGCATTTTCTCCATGACTAGGAAAAATCAGGATCAAATTCATAAGAATCCCTCATGTCATCAAAGCCTAGAATTCCAATTTTCATCTCGGTCATCAAAGATCCTCTTCTACTCAATGCATCAACAACTTTGTTAGTGACTCCACCCTTATGCTTTATCACAAATGTATAACTCTGCAAATACTCAACCCATTTCATATGTCTCTGATTCAACTTATTCTGACTACCCAAATACTGTAAAGCTTTATGATTAGTATACAACACAAATTCACTCGGCATCAAATAATGTCTCCATTTCTTTAGTTCTTGAACAATAGCATAGAATTCTTGATCATACACATAATATTTCCTTTTTGCATCATTCAAATTTTCACTAAAGAAAGCAACAGGTTTACCTTCTTGACTCAACATAGCTCCAATTGCACTTCCACTTGCATCACATTCCACTTGAAATACCTTATTGAAATCAAGCAATGCCAAAATAGGTAATTCAGCAACCTTCTGCTTTAGATTCTCAAAACTTTTATTAGCTCCATGTGTCCACTTAAATTCTCTTTTGTCTCCTCTCATAGTCTCAGTCATAGCATTACAAATTGAACTGAAATTCCTAACGAACTTTTGGTAAAAACTTGCCAAACCATGAAATAATCTTACCTCACTAGCATTCACAAGTGCAGGCCAATTAAAAATAGCTTCAACCTTTTTAGGATCCATTTTCAAACCATCAGCTGAAATCACAAATCCCAAATACACAATCTCCTCTTTCATGAATGAATAGTTTTTCAGATTTATCAGCAACTTTTCTTCTTTAAATCTCTACAAAACTTGTCTAACATGAAAAAAATGTTCTTCTCTGGTCTTACTGAATATCTAAATATCATCAAGATATACAATCACAAACTTACCCAAGAATTTTTTCAAAACTTCATTCATCAACCTCATAAATGTACTCAGTGCATTAGTAAGACCAAAAGGCATAACCAACCACTCATACAAACCTTCTTTTGTCTTGAAAGAAGTCTTCCATTCATCACCTTCTCTGATTATGATCTGATGATACCCACTTTTCAAATAAATCTTGGTAAAATACTTTGCTCCAGTCAAACTATCCATTATATCATCCATTCTCAGTATAGGACACCTATACTTCACTGTTATCTTGTTGATTGCTCTGGAATCAGTACACATTCACCATTCTCCATTCTTCTTAGGTTCCAATACCACAGGTATTACACAAGGACTCCAAATTTCTCTAATCAAACCTTTCTACAACAATTCTTGAATCAGTCGGTTCAATTCTTGATTCTCGATAGGTGTCAACCAATGAGGTGCCTTATTCGGTAAACTAGCTCCAAGGAGGAGATCCATGCAATGATCAATGCTTCTCTTCAGTGGAAAACCATTAGGTACATTATCAGAAATAATTTCACTATACTCGGTGAGTAACTTATCAATCTCCTTAGGGACATTATCCTCTATTTTCTTACTCAGTTTGTTAGGAATCACAACAAAACATACATCATTTCTCTTTAAATCCTTAACAAACTTTCTTCCTTCCATCAAGAAAACTTTCATAGATGTGCAAACATTACTAACAGGTTCTTCCATCAAAGGTAACAAGATTTGTCTTCTTCCATTAGCCCAAATAGTATACTTATGCAACCTCCCATCATATATAGCATGTCTATCATATTGCCAAGGTCTACCCAAAAAATATGACAACAATCCATAGGCATGATATCACATAACTCCTTATCATAGTACTTTCCAATTTTCAAATTGACATAACATTGTTCACTTACCAAGAGTGTATACTCATCTTTGATCCATGAAATCTGATAGGGCTTTAGATGTTCCAACCTTTTCAATTGCAACTTTGTGACCATCCCCTCAGATGCCAGATTCTCCAAGCTACCATTGTCAATGATTACCTTCCAAACTTTGTTAGAAACTCTACATCTGGTCTTGAACAAACTTTTCCTTACCAGATCTTCCTTTTTACCTTCATTCCAAAGTGCTCTTCTTACCATCAATTTATTTTCCTTCTTAGGTTCATTCGGTGACTCTTCTTGTACCAAATCATCTCTACTACTACTAGCCTTCTTACTTCCATGTGTACACTTAAATGATATATGTCCTTCTTCTCCATAATTATAACAAGTTCCTCAAAAACCACCTCTATTATAACCACCTCGGTAGTTACTGCCTCTACCTCTATATGAACTTTCACCTTTCCATTTGGTCTTGCCTTTATCTAGAGTTGTCTTTTCTGGTTCAGATATACTATTTTCACCATGGGATCTACCTCTTCCTCTAGGGAATCTACCACCTCTACCTCTTTGTCTTTTCTCATGTCTCTTATTCAATTTCTCCTTAGCTTTCAATGCAAATTGATAAGCCTCTTCAATGTTCTCCAATTTGACCAAACTGATTTCTTCTTGGATGGAAACTCTCAAACCATTCAGGTATCTAGAAATTCTTTCCACATCATCTTCATCATGTTCAGATCTAAAATCTAATCTATAGAATTCCTCAGTATATTCCTTTACTGAGCTATCTTTCTGCCTTAAACTTTGCATGTGCCTAACTAGGTTAATCTGATAATCACAAGACAAGAACTTTCATTTCAATTTATTCACCATTTTACTCCATACCTTGATTTTGTTTGTGCCTTTCCTCTTTCTGTCTAGCTACAAATGTTCTTACCATAAGGGTGCATGACTTTTCAACTTTGTGCTTGCAATTTTCACCTTCTTTTCCTCTGGTAAATTTTCATACTCAAAGTACTTTTCCATCTCAGTCATCCAATCCACCAATTCATTAGAATCCAACTTTCCACCATACTCAGGAGGATTAAAGTGTGGTGTAGACTTTAGACTTGTCAAAGCCTTCAAGAATCTTTCCTCACCCTGATCCATCATAGGTGCAGGTTCTACATCACCTTGTTCTACCTTAATTTCATCATCACTAACATCTTCAAGATGTCTTCCTCTTCTCTAGGTTGTTTCAATAGCTTCTAATATAGAAGCAAGTTGTCTCAACATGTCTGCCAATCCTGGATTTGCATCTCACCTCCCATGAACCATCTTGAAAACCCTCTACAATTGTAGGTCATATCATAATCTACTACCCCACAATAATTCAACTAGGGCTTCACAAGAAGGAACCTTCAAATCTAGATTCGTAAACCTAGATCCAGATCTCGGCTCACTCTGATACCACCTAACGCAAGAGAGGATAGGAAGGGCCAGAGATGGCACACCCTAACCTGATCCACCTTGCTTAGCAACATGTAGAAGTAACAACACACAATAGTGAGAGTGACAATGCAGAAAACTTTCATATATTGTCTTCAAATTGATTCATACATGTTGGGTTGTAAGGCCTTCCCAATTTTGGCCAGATATTACAATCAAGTACAAAATTCCTCAAACATGCGAGGATCTATCAACAATCTCTAAACTTATATCTTCTATCTTCTATCAAAACTTCCTCCTAAACTCTAACCAAACAACTACATTTATACAAGAGGCTACCGAACCAAGTCGGCCTTCAGATCCATAATCAATGGAAGGAACGACTAGATCTAGGTCCACATGCTTCTCAATGATGGATACCAACATTAAATTCATGACCCAAATTAATTGCATGAGTCAACCTCAAAAGAAATCCAAAACAAACAACTTGGTAAGCAAGGAAACCGAGCGCTAGACAAGCATCACCGAGCACCAGGGAAATTCACCGAGCACCAGAGAGATAATCGACCAACACTAGTGAACAAAGGAAATTGAGCAACACCGAACCAACTTGGTCAAAGTAGGAACCGAGAAACACAAACAAACTCAAATATGTTTTTGGTGATATAGGATTGCCAAGGACCCGAGATGCTCCTATATCAGTACAGGTGAGGGAAAAATGAGATTTCGAGTGGGAAAATAGTGATTTGATGAAGTGTTGATGCCAGTGGAAGATGAAGAATTGAAGAATAGATTGAAGAGCGAACAAAGGATCTGATATAGAAAGATAGTTACAAATCTACAAGTCATTTTTATTATTATTGCTTAATAGCATTTGTAACAGTCAAAATCTCTTAAAAGAGTAGAATTAACAGTCTTATTGTAAATCCTTGAGAAAGGTGACATTCCAAAAAGAGTGTTTAAAGCCCCTTAACAAGGCCACTCCTAACAGGGTGAAGATCCTAACAGATCTAAGGTTAATCCCTTAACTGGGTCACACCTAATAGTGTGTATTGCAATCTTTAACAAGATTGGCTCTTAACCGGGTGTACTTCAGAAGAGTATATTTCTTATTGGGTGACAATTCCAACTGTGGTTTTTCCCATAACTTGGTTTCCACATTAAAATATGTGTTACACATTATGAATGATTTGTGAGATTGTTTTACTGATTGATATAGTTAATTTATCATTGTCAGTAAATAGAGAATTGTGTTTCTACCAAGTAGTTACCGAGTTAATCAAAGAAAATAATTTTAAGGTTTTTGTGATCAGGATTACTAAATTCCCTAAAAAATTGATCAACACCTAACTAGAAATTGGATGTCATATTATCTAGGGCCCTATACATAGTACAATCTTTCAAAAGGATAACATATAACCATATATAAAGAGAAGGTAACTCTCAAGCAGATAGCCTAGAAAACTTGGGAATATATGAAAGCTCTATCATGGAAATCAATGAAACACTACAATCCAAAGGGAAACATATTTCAGACTTAGAAGAATTGAATTTCATAGTAGAACTTAAGGTATCACAGTTAATTCACACATGACAGGGAATCCTCTTGAATAACAATAGAGGAGGAAACACAAATATACATTTGGGATGAAGGAATAATGCATATCTCAACCAAACCTAAGTGAGGAGGTATTGTATATATATAGATTTATTAATATGGGTTAGGATATAAAGTTGAATCTAGGTATACACGCATATTATACGGGTGATTATTTATGTATATTGATGCAGGAGAATCTTTTAGTCATTGGCAATCTTCCATGACCCAAAAAGATTTCCTTTTAGTTTGATTCTAGTTGGGCAATTTTCTATGTTTTAGGTAGCGATCGTTCCAGTTGGCTCATTATCTTATGTAATCCTTATGTTATGATCTAATGTCTAGATTTGTAGGTTGATCTGATATTTCTAAATGAAGTTATCTTATGATAGGTTCAGTCCTATATTGCTTTCTTGTTGTATCACTCAAGCTGGCGAGATTTGGCTTGTGATGGAGATTCACATTCTGTGAAGCTTCATAGCACATCATTATATGTTCTTATACATGTGGTTGACCTCCTTGCATGTTTACATGTCATGATCTATCTATTTTGGGGTGTTCTTAAGGATTTAGATCCCAACCTATATGTTGTAATACGTTTCCTTTATCTTGGAGATTGTTGATCAAATATGACGACTTGGGGATGACAATCTTGTATATAAGTAAGGTAGTAGTTCTTTTTTGGAGTAGGATATCGAGGAATTTGGTAATGAGGATAGCCCATATATCTAATAGTGCAAATGAAAAATAAGGCTTATGTCCTTAGTAATGAGGCATGTTTGTTAAAAAATCTATAATCTACATTTGCATGCCAACTTGATGATAAATGAAGAGCATTTTTCCTTATTTGTTGGTATTCATTATTTATTTATTTTGTCACTTCCACTGTGTAATCTTTAGCTAGAAGGTTGGACATCCCTATTGGATATTTCTCCTCCCTTGACTATGTCAAGTGGTATCAAAGAAAAATTGCATTTCCCAAGGTTGCAGATCTGAGTTCCTGAGCTTGCAAATTTGCATATTCATTTTTTGTGGGGTGGTAGAACCAAGGATATGACTTACATCAATCAATGGCTAGCACAAGGTGGTTAGGAATAAGATTTTTTATTGATTGGGTATGACAGAAGGAGTTTCAACAATAGGATTGATCAATCTTGGAGATCACAAACCCTGAAGATCGTGGTTGTGGAGTGGAAGAAGTTATATCTGACCTACAATTGCAAAGGGTTGTATGAAGGGAGCCACATGAAGATTTGGAGGATCATTTGAGAGACAAGTTGATGATTTTCTATATAGACAAATTGTTTTAGGAAGATTGTGGGTGTTGGAAGATTGCTTGATTATATTAGGGCAATCAACACTAGTGATTAGATCAATGAAGCTAAGGAAGTTGAGAAAGTGATTCCTTAATTTTTCAAGAATGCCATATAGAAGAGTGAACCCTAGAAGGCTATAGCAAATGATACATAAATTTAGGATTGAGATGAGGACTGAGATTCAAAACACTTTGACTAGAGTCATAAGGAAACTTGAAATTGAAGATTTATATGAAGAATTTGTTGAAGATCTCAAGACAGCTGAGGTTGAGATCCCTACATATGAAGAAATATTACTAAGAGCTATGGCACAAATGGGTAAGATTTATAGACTGGATGTTTATTATTTTGTTGGTTCTTTACATGCTGAGGATTTGATAAATTAGATTAGTGAATTAGAAGATTAATTTGAGCTTGAAGATATTAAGGATCCATATAGGGATAGGTTAGCACAAAATAAGTTGAAGGGTCATGTTTCCTTATGGTGGAAGGAATTGTAGAAAGATAGGGAAGATAATGGTGAACCTAATATCACTAGGTGGAGAGTTATTATTTCTAGAATTATGGCCAAGTTCATACTAGAGGATTATGAATTCAAATTTTCTAAAAAACCATAGAATTAGAGGCAAAATGATTTGACTATTAAGGAGTACACTGAGGATTCTACAAGATGTAAATTAGATTTGGACATCGAGATTCATTTAAAGAGAAGATGGATAGATATATCAATGGTTTGAGACTTAACATTCAAGATGAGTTGAGTATGTTGAGGATTAGTGCAATTGAAGATGCTTATTAGTATGTCCTGAAGGTTGAAGACAAGTTGAAGAGAAGACAAGGAAGTCCTAAGAGAAGGGACAAACTAGTTGGCGATAAGGGAAAATAAAAGATTATTGTTGAAGGGGAACCTAATAGAAAGATTCTTGGAAGGAGCAGTAACAAAAATGGTTTCAAAGGTACTTGTTTCAAGTGTGAGAATGTGGGTCATAGGCCTTTTCAATGTTCTAAAAATTCTAGAAAAAGTAAGGGCAGACAAAACTTGGTGGCACATGAGGAGAAAGTTGAGGGTGAACCTGTTGAAGGAGAGGTCACACATGAGTTGGGATAATCTATGATGTTCTAGAGAGTTCTGTTGAGTAAGCAGGAATTTGAACTTGTTCAGAGAAGGCAGTTGTTCTGAAGAGTTTGTAAATTAGAAAAACATGTTGCAAGGTGATAATGGAAAGTGGTACTATTGAAAACCTTGTATCAAAGGAGATGGTACAAAATCTTGGATTGAGGAGACTTAGAAACCCTTGCCCATATGGGATAAGTTGATTTTAGGATAACCATATGGTGGATGTTAAAGAGCAGTGTTGGGTTAAGTTCAACATTGGACCATACCAAAATGAAGTATTATGTGATGTGGTTAACATGAGTGCTTGTCATGTTTTTCTTAGATGACCTTAGTATTATGATGTCAGATCTATTCATGATTATCAAAGGAATGTTGTGTCTATAATGAAGGATGGCAATAAGTTCACTTTAATTCCTTTGAAGGAGGGAAGGAAGGTTGAGAACCTGAGTGTAATGAGGACTTACACCTTAGGAGATTAGACTGCTTTAGATAAGAAGGTGATGGATTTGCAAAAAGTGGTTAAGATAATTTACGAGTTTGTCTAGTTGCTGAAGGATTTGATGAATGAACCTAAAATGGTGGAGTTGAAGGTTGATAACAACAAGATAGTGTTGCAACAATAGGTTACTAAAGTGGTATCATATGAGCAACTGAAAAGGAAATCAATATTAATTATTGAGTGTAGGAGAAACAAAAGTAGAAGCAATTAGTGTAAATTGGGTAATCAAAGTAGTGGTTGTGGAAGCAATACCTAATGGTGGATGGTATACTACTAGGTTTTGTTAGAATCTGCTAATAAACAGAAATAACCCAGAATCTAATTGAAAGTGTTAGATAAAAAATGGAAATAAAATAACCAAAATAACATTATTAGACAATCTTAATTTATATGCTCAAAGGCATAACAACATTAAGGAAAATCTCTATTATGCTATCCTAGCATATACAATACATCTTCAAAGTTACAAATACAAGAGATCTAGCCTGTTTATATAGGCAAGAGATGGTAGGAGGTTTGGACATGGTTACGAATAGTAGTTGGAGCAACCAACTACCAAATAAAGTAGTTGGAGTAAACCAACTACCAAATAAAGTAGTTGGAGTACTTGGACTCAACTACATCTTAGAAGTAGTTGGAGTCAAAGTAGGGACCAACAATATCCTCCTAATAATATCCAAAAAAAGAATAATTCCTCCTATAAATAAGTTCACCTAAGTAAACTTAAGTAATGAGTAAAATGGTAAAGAACCATTTACTCTAACACCCCCCCTTAAGGGCAACTTAGGGAGAATAAAATAGCCTTATGGGTCCTAGAAATAAAGCCATGTTAGGTACCCATGTACAACTAAAAAAAAACCTCTCATAATTGGAGAAAAGGAGAAAAACCCAGTGGGAGAAAACCCCTTTCCAAAAGAGAGTAAAAGAAGCTAAAAAGCTATAGTAGAAGGAGACACCTGTCGCACCCCAAGCAAAGAATGTAAGTGAATGAACTTTCTCTTAGTGAAGGGTTTGGTGAAGATGTTTGCAGTCTGATCGGATGTCTGACAATATTGAAGGTCAAGGACCTGCTCATGAATCAACTCCCGAATGTAGTGCATGTGAATCTCAATGTGCTTTGTCCATTGGTGATGGACATGACTGTGAGAAATCTGAAGGGCACTTTGATTATCACAAAAGATGACTGTTGGCTTTTGAAAAGGAATTCCAAACTCAGTGAGGATGTTTTGAAGCCAAATGGCCTCAGTAGCTGCATTAATTGCTCCACGATACTCAGCCTTAATGGATGAAAGAGCAATAGAAGTTTGCTTCTTGCTCAACTAAGAAACTAGACCTGAACCAAGAGAGAAGCAATACCCTGAAGTAGACTTATGATCCTGAGAGTCACCTACTCAATCTGAATCTGTATATCCTACCAAGTCAATATCTACATATGCTCCATAATGAATTCCATAACTATGAGTACCCTGGATATAATGAAGAATCCGCTTAGCCGCTTTCCAATGTAGCTCATGTGGCTCTTGCATAAACTAAGAGACCATACCCATAGCATATGAAATATCTAGCCTCATATGAGTCAAATATATGAGGCTACCAACTAATTGACGATACAAGGTAGCATCGACCAAGGGTGAAGAACAAGAAGACTCAAGTTTGACCCCTGACAGAAATGGAGTTGGTGCAGACTTACAGTCAGCCATGTGAAATCTAGAGAGCATATCAAGAGCATACTTAGGTTGTCTAATGAATATACCAGAAGGTGACTGAGTAATCTCAATCCCTAAGAAGTAGTGGAGAAGGCCTAAGTCGGACATCAAGAACTGATCATGAAGGGAAATTTTAGCTATCGTGATATGGGATGAGTGACTCCTTGTGATCAACAAATCATCAACATAGAGGACAAGGAAGGTGAGAGTATCATCCTTCTGCAAAATATAGATGTTCGGATCAAAATGACACCGAGTGAACCCAATTGATAAAAGGAAGGAGTCTATCTTGGCATACCAAGCTCGAGGAGCTTGTTTGAGGCCATAGAGAGACTTTTGAAGGTGACAAACAAGTGAAGGATCTTGGATGAACCCTTGTGGTTGCTCCATATATATCTCCTCCTAAAGGTCACTGTGAAGAAAAGCACTCTTCACATCCATTTGATGAACTTCCCAATGATGGGATGCAATAATGGAAAGGACAAGTTGGATGGAATTCATCTTAGCAACTAGTGCAAAGGTCTCAGAGTAATCAATTCCAGGAACCTGGGATAATCCTTTTGCAACTAGGTGAGCCTTATGCTTGTCAACTAACCCATCTGCAGAAAGTTTTTTTTGATAGATCCACTTGCATCGAACAAGTTTTCTTCCCTTAGGAAGATAGACTAAATCCCAAGTATGGTTCCTTTCTAAGGAACTAAACTCCTCTTGCATAGCAACATCCCACTTGGGGATGCCAAAAGCTTCCCGAAAGGATTGTGGATAGAAAGTTGTAGCAATGAAGAGATGTGGAGCTTGCTCAAATTATGACCTTGTTCTTCTCTCATCTGAGGGATCACCAACCCAATCACCTACCGATTCCAATGTTTGAAAAGCCCAAAGAGGTCCAGTAATTGGATCATGTGGAGAATTTGGAGGAGAATCATCATCCTCTGAATGATAACTAATAGAGGAGGAAGATGGATCCTCATCATTATCATCTGAAGTGGAAGAAGAAGATTCCTCATCTAGATCAGGAGGATTGAAATCCTCAGAAGAACTATCATCATGCAATCATACTATCTCCATAGGAATTGATGATGGAGAAGTGATAGAAAAGGAACTGGAGGTATCTTCCTCAAAATGAACACTTCTCTCAATGAAAAACTCATGTGTGGTGGGATGGAGAAGCCTATAGCCTTTGAAACCCTCTGGATACCCAACAAATATACAAGGCCTACTCTGTGGGTCCATAGCCTTGCATTTCTCTATTGGAATTTGGGCCCATGCAGGAGACCCAAACACTCAAAGTGTTTGACCATAGGTTTTTGACCGGTCCAAGCTTGAAAAGGAGTTACTCCCTTCAAGGATTAATGAGGAACCCGATTTTGAATGTAACATGCACATTTTATAGCCTCTGCCCAATATTGAGGTGTCAATGATTTAGAGTGGATCATACAATTGGCCATTTCTTTTAAGGATTGATTATTTCTTTTTGCAACTCCATTTTGTTGTGGAGTGTAGGGAACTGTGTGTTGAAGATCAATTCCTTCTGAGTTACAATATTTCTCAAATCTCTAATTAACATATTCCCCCCCATTATCGATGTGTAAAACCTTGATGGATTTCCCTATTTGTTTCTCTACAAAGGCTTTGAACTCTTGAAAATACTCAAAGACCTCAGACTTTTGTTTGAGAAAATATACAAATGTATACTTGGAAAGATCATCAATGAATGTTAAAACATATCTAGCTTTGCTAAAAGAAGGATGTGGAAATGGTCCTACCAAATCACTATGTACTAGCTCCAAAATTTGTGTTGCTCTCCATGATTTTCCTTTATCAATTTTTTCCTCGGGATGCTTTCCAAGAATGCATCCTTGACAAACTCCATTAGAGAATTGAATAGAAGGAAATCCTATAACCATATTCTTTTGACTAAGCTTTTGCAAGTAGCGGTAGTTCAAGTGGCCAAACCACTGATGCCACAAATAACTCACCTCATTTGAGTGAGTGAGTAATGCAAGTGAAGGAGAATCAGGAACAAAGTGAGTGAAGGTATATAATCTAGACTAATGATCTACCTTTCCCACTGCAACTGTAGACCCATTGTTCATTTCACTTATAACCACTATGTCTGGAGTAAACTCAACCCGCTTGCCAAAGCCTGTGTGAGTGATCTGATAGATAGATAGGAGATTAGTTGACAAGGATGGAACACAAAGGACATCATGAAATGTTCCTTCACTCACACCAATAGACCCTCTCCCATGCACTTCGGTAGGAGTGTCATCACCCAAAAGAATGGATGGCATAGAACATGACTCCAAGGAGAAAAAACTTTCTTTTGATGAAGCCATGTGGTGCAAAGCACCCAAATCAATAATCCAAGAATTTGGTTGTGAGGCAAAAGAAACTAGGGCCTTGCCCTTTCCTTTCCCTTTACTTGCATCCTTTGAAGATTCTTGAGATGAACTTGACTTGACAGAATCAGGTACTTTGATATTGTTCTTTTCAAGAAGATGAGACAAGTGATCAATTTGTTCCTTTAGACACCTATGTTCATCATGTCCAAGTTTCTTACAATAGGAGCATATCATTTTCTCCTTCTTTGGCTTATCACCTTTTGAAGAAGACACCTCATTTATTTCTTTTGGGGAAACCAATTTCTTTTCTTGCCTCTTTTCTCCTTGGTACTTTTCTTTCTTCTCTTGCTTAGAAGGCCCTCTTTATTCTCTTGTACCTTGGTTTGCAACCAAAGCATGAGACTTGGAGGGCTTAATTGTGCCCATATGAATCAACTTGTCTTGTTCCTTGGTGAGTTCATTTGCAAACTCATCAAGAGAAGGCATTGTATAGTTGATTCCTAAGGCATTTTTTGTTGCATAGAAAGTAGAAACAAATACTGAATAAGTGGGACCAAGTTTGGAAAGAATGCTAAGAATTAGTTGGGAATCTTTCTTCTCAATTCCACATGCTTTTAACTACAATCTTAAAGCCTTCAACTTTGTGAAGAAGTCTTGAATTGTGTCATGGTTACAAGGGTTTAACCCTATCAATTCATTCTCCAATTGATGCCCTCTTAATTCGTCTTGCTTACCAAACAACCCTTCTAATGGTGTCCATACATTATTAGGAGTTGTAGTGGATTCAACATGAAAGAGAAGATCTGGAGATATGGCCATGCACAAAGTGTCATATGCTTCATCACACTTGTTGAACCATTTGAGCTTTTCCACAAGCAGTGTTGGTTCAATTTCATCACCCATTGTTACTCTATATAACCCCAATTTTTAAAGATAGATTGTCATTTTAGACTTCCACTCATAGTAGTTATAGGGTGTGAGTAATGGAATTGTTTTGATTACGTAAAAATAGGTTTTGAAAGGACCCAAAACCTTTTACAATGAGAATAAAGATCAGACAATTAGGCTCCAATAGTTCAAGTGCATCAACACCAAAAAAAGCAACAGAAACAAGGCCTTAAACACAAAGGCCAGCCAAAAGATAAAGGACAGCAAAAAAAAAGGAAAGCAAGACAGTAAGCTATTGTCTAAACATATTTCATCAATTTTGCAGCCTGGTCTGCAAGGATCTGCATGTTTGCAGTAGACAACTTCAGCTCTTCCATGTCATTCTTGTTGCCATCATCCACCATCCTAGACCTGGATCTCATGCGCTTACTAGGTCCCTGTTCCTCTTTAGCCTCTATGATCTCTTGGTTCCCTTTCCTGTTGTCAAACTTGTCAACCAGGATCTTCACGTGCTCATTTGAAGCCTTGAGGACAGCAAAGCTTTGTTCTGCAATATTCCCCATGGTCTTCTCCAACTTGTCAATTCTCATTTCCATGGTCTCAACTTTCCTGGTTAAAACATCACTGCATTGGATTTTCTCCTCCATGGCATTAAGTCTGTCATTGAAGGTAGCAACACCCTCAGCTCTGGCAACAATGTCAGTGAGCTCATCAATAGTCTGGCCCAAGGTTTTCTCCCCTAGGTTCATCATTTTAAGAATCCCCATTTCTTTTTGCAGCTGGTGGATGTTGGACTTCATCATAGTGATGTCATTCTTCATTATGCTAAGGGTAGACAAGAAAGCTAGGCACCCTAAATTCTTGAAATCCTCGATCCTCCCCTCATTAATCTTAGGACCCCTATTCTCTGCCTCCATGTTCTCCTTAGGAATGTCTACCTTCTCCTTATCCAGGTTTTCCTTTTCCTTCTCATACCCTTCTTTCTCAATATTAGTCACATCTTGTGCAACATCTTGCAAGTTTTTTTCCTCAACCCAAACATCCTTACTAGTACCCCCACTCTCCTCCCCAGCAGGGTTGTTTTCCACATAGTTTTCCTGATTATTCTTACCCTGTGAAGAGGAGCCCTCATCAGAGGATATGAAGACCCTCTTTGCCACTTTCTTCTTCCTAGTTTTAGTTCTAGTATGATTGTTAGTAGGTTCCAGTCTCTTCTTCCCCTACTTCTTGGGACTCTCCTCCCTGCTCTCTTCTTCCTCTAATTCCATGTCAGTAGTAGAATCCTCCATCTTCCTTTTCTTTTTTTCCTCCTTAGGGCTTTCCTCCTGGTAATCCTTAGAATCCCCCTCTTCATCTTCCATTTCCTCCATAAACGGCTCCTCCGACTCCTTCCCATCAGTATCATAGTCCTCCAGGGCTTTTCTATTAAGCTGAGATCTTTCCATCTTCTTTGACTTCAATACCTCAAATATGAGAACCATGAGCCCTTCATGGCAAGCATGATCACCCTCCGGATCCCTTTGCTAGTGAAGGAGGGAAGCATTCAAAGAACTTAGTAAATAGAAAGGAAAATTAATCTTAACCCCGTGCCTAAAATGGTTCAGAAGAGTAAGATGGTGGTTGTAGATTTTAGTATATCTACCATCAAGGGTAATGTAGCCTATGATAATAAATAAAACAAGGTGCCAGGGCCTGGAAATGAACTTAGGGTTAAAGAATGAATTGTCCACCTTAACCATACGGTCTCTCTCCTACTTCGTGGGTGCAAAAGCCTCCAAGGCTTTGTTTGAAATCTTCATGTCCCTGTAGAAGTTGATGCCCTCAATCATCAAGCCAGTCGCTTTAGCAACCACCTCCTCGATCACCTCCATGTTTTGCGTGCCCACCAGAACTCTTCCCTTGTTCCAAGTTTTGATGAAATTTCTAGTCAGTGCCACTTTTCCTCCATGTAATCTCTCCAAGAATTTCGCCAAACCCCCATTTTTAATAATTTTCCAAATTTCCTTATTCTGTTTCCAGTCACTACAATCCATCGGCTCGCATCTCCTCTTTTTACCTCCCATGGCTTTGTGAAATAAGAAAAAGCCAAAGTTCAAATGAATTTCCTCTCTCTGCGACTTTGCCTTCGAACTGTAATAACCAAAATTAATGTTATTCACAGCCCACAACTCATGCCAAAGGACCCCAATAATTGTCTCGAAATTAGGCCATTGTCCTTCATGATAGTCACACAATTTTTTTCACTCAATACTCATTAATGATCTCTTCATTCAAAATGCGTTGCTTACTCCCTTTGCTCTCCTTGCTAATTAATGATGATCCAACATAGGGGATGTCCAAACCATCATTCCATTCAATTTCCATGTGGCTCTTACAAGACACGTTCGCAGCCCAGTCAACCACTAAATTTGCCTCCCTGAAAATGTGGGATATCATGCATTTTTCAAAGGTGTCAATAATTTTTTTTGCCTTACTTAAAACATTGGCTATGGACCATGAAGGGGTCAAAGTGTTCTTCAAACACTTAACAATACTTAGTGAATCCCCTTCAATCCATATTGTGTTATAATTCTTCCTTTTGGCAAGTAACAACCCATAGAGAGTAGCATTAGCCTCCGCCACCTGATTGGTATTAAAGCCTATAGGAATAGCCATAGCCCCTTTGCAATTCCCAAATTCATCTCTGATAACCACTCCACATCCAGCAATTCCAGGGTTGCCTTTAGAGGCACCGTCAAAATTGATTTTGACCCATCCATTAGGAGGATAGTCCCACCTAGCCTCTTCCCTCAGATTTCTTTGGATTAGAACTTTCCTTCCTTCAAGCTTCCACTTCTTATAAACTTTGGCCTCCCATTCATTCTTCGGATCATGATAGTTCTTTATCAACCCCAAGTTCTCCAACAAAGCACTCTTAATCTTGTGAAAAATACTCTCCCAATTGGACTCCTTATCCCTAAAATTTTTTTCGTTCCTTTCATTCCACACCCCCCATCACAAAAAGGGTAGGAAGAAATTCCAAAAGGAGATTAAAAACTTGTTTTTAGTCAGTGGTTTCTAGCACATAAACAACTCTTGAATGTTATGAGGGAACACCCACTCCATATTCATTAGATCAAAGAATTTTCCCCAAATTTGACTAGTGAAAGGACAATGAATTGTCATATGGTTGATATTCTCCTCATTATTTTTGCAAAGACAACATCTATTGGTTATAATTAGGCCTCTTTTTCTGAGGTTATCAATTGTGAGAACTTTATCCTGCAATAAGATCCAAAAGAAAATATTAATTTTAGGAGTTAGTCCCTTGAGCCAGGCTTTGGCCCAGCAAGGTTCAGGGCTATCTTCAAAGTTCTGAATATACAAGGAAGAAATCGAAAATAAGCCATTAGTACTAAATCTCCAAATGAGGGAGTCCTCATCATCAATAAGAACCACAACATTCAAAAGGTTATTCAAGCCCCTGAGGGAAGGATCAAACCTAGACAAGTCAATCCATTTACCCTCCTCCCAATAGTTTTCCACTCGATTGCCCAGGAGCTATTTACAAAGAATAAACCCGTCATTCCATCTTGGATCCTCATTTAGGGATTTATCAAGTAACCATATGTCATCCCAAAAAAGAATTTTCTTGCCATTACCAACCTTCCATTTCACCCCCTGCTTAATCAACTCCTTTCTTCTAAGAGCATTACCCTAAATACAAGATCCACCTTGGGAAGAATCAGAGTTCAAGAACTTAAAGAAGTCAGAGTTGTCCCTATTATATTTATTGTGCCATATAGTGCTCCACTCTTCCATGTTCTTGAACATCCTCCAAAGGAGTTTAGCCATGAGATACTCATTTAAACTTCTTATAGTGTGTAGACCAAGACCCCCTTTCCTAGTCGGTTTGCAAACCTTCTCCCACGCAATAAGGGCCATCCTTTTCTTTTTCTCAACTCTAGACCAAAGGAAGTTCTTTTGGATTTTTTCTATACTATTAGCAAACTTTTTAGGTATTTTGAAAAGGCTTAAAGCATAGAGAGGGATACTTTGAAGGGTAGCTTTGAGAACAACAATCTTACCAGCCTAGCTAAGAAGAGCACCCTTCCAACCAGCAAGACTTTTGTGAAATTTGTCAATCATATCCCTCCAAAAGGAATCCAGGCGATTGAGGTAGAGAGGTAACCCAAGATAGGACCCTGGGAAATAGTCCACCTCACAACCAAGAATTCTTTTAAGTCTCTCTTGTCTTTTTTCATGCACATTGATGAAGAATATAGAACTCTTATTCCAATTTATACTCTGACCAGTAGCACCCGCATAGTTGTCAAGGGCTTTTTTAATGGTTTTACCATTTTTTATAGAAGCATCACCCATAATTATGGAATCATCTATGAACTATTGATGTGAACACATCAAATCCTTAGAAGAAGGTTTTAGACCCCTGAATTCACCTCTGTTAACTAGCCTGCCAATGTGTCTACCCAAACATTCAGCCAAAATAACAAAAAGAATAGGAGAAAGGGGGTCCCCCTGATGAAGACCTCTAGAAGATTTGAAGAAAGGGGTAGGAGAACCATTCATGAGAATAGAGAATGTGGCAGATGAGACCAAGCAGTGGATAAGGTCTCTACTACTTTTATTAAAACCAAAAGCCTCTAGAGTAGCCATCAAGAAGTCCCAGTCAACCCTATCATAAGCTTTGGACAAATCAAGTTTCAGCAAAAAAACCCTCCTTCTTTGACATAGTTAAAGAATGTATATTTTCATGGACCGAAATGATTGAGTCCAGAATCTGCCTCCCGAGGACAAACCCATTCTGTTGTCCATAAACAATAAAAGGAAGAAAGGTGAGGATTCTTGAAGTAAGGATTTTAGAGATAATCTTATACACCGAGTTACAAAGGCTGATGGGTCTGAATTGGTCCATACTATCAGCCCCACTTCTCTTTGGAATCAGAGCAATAAAGGTACCATTCAATTCCTTGAGGATCCTTCTAGCCCCAAAAAATTCCTTGATAGCATTAGAAACATCATCTTTCAGAATCCTCCAATACTTTTGAAAGAAAAAATGAGGAAACCCATTGGGACCAGGGGCTTTATCTCCATCAAAGGAGAACACAGCCTTCTGAATTTCCTCCATAGAAGGTATAGCAGCAATAGATCTGTTATGAGCCTCATTTAGGATAAGGGGTAAACCATCCAAAAACTCTCCTTGGCACTCCAAATCTAGGTTCTCATCTTTCTTTAGAAGCACATCAAAGAAATTAGTGGCCTCACTTCTAAAATCTTCCTCCTTCTCACTAATGGTACCATTGACCTGCAATCTAGAGATTTTATTGCACATTCTATGTTTCATAGTGGTCATGAAGAAATATTTGGAATTCCTATCCCCTTCTTTTAGGAAAATCTTTCTCGATCTTTGCCTCCAAAAACATTCTTCTTTTGAGATAATATCATGATATTCCATTAACTTATTATCTTCCTCCTTTTTGGTGTTTCCACTGTAGCCATCTTTCTGAATGATGTCCTGGATCTCTTTTAGTTCTTCAACAATTTTCTTTTTATTAGTAAAGTTGTTACCAAAAGTTTCTTTATTCCATTTTTTAATGTTGTCCTTCACTTTTTTCATTTTCTTAACAACTCTGAACATCATCATTCCTTCAATCCTAATACTCCACCAAACCTCAATTAGCCTTTCAAGGTTAGGGTGGATTGTCCACATTTTCTCAAATCGAAAATGGAAGTTCCTTTTCAAGCCATTGAAATCAGCTCTTATGGTTATCAGATAATGGTCAAAACTAGCTCTGACATAGCCAGATAAGGCACAAGAATAATGGTTTAACCAAATGCTGCTAACAAGAGCTCTATCAAGCCTGACCTGAATGAGCTCCTTACCCTCTCTCCTATTGGTCCAAGTATAGTTAATACCCTAAAAATCAATGTCATGCAATTATTGACTATCAATAAATTCCATAAGATCAGTTCTGCTTTCCAGATTGGGTTGGCCACCCCCAAATTTTTCATTTTCCTTCAAAGGAGTATTAAAATCCCCATTATGATCCATCCATCATTAGCAAAATCTCTCCTAAAACTAGAGACTTCCCTCCAGAAAGATTTCGTACCCCACCTGGTGTTCAGAGCATAAATGTTAGTCAAAACCCAAGAAGTGCCATCCTTGATGTGCCAAAATCTAATATTAGTCACATTGTTGCCACTGGATAAAACTTCCCCTTTGATAATATTGCAATTCCAGCTAGTCACAATCCCTCCTGAGGCTCCATCCACATCACTACCATGGGACCTACCATTGCAAAAAAATTAGATTTTCTCCACTTTCTCTTTAGACATCTTAGTCTCCTATAAAAGAACAATATCAGGCTTGTTGTCTCTAATCATGTTTTTGACCATTTCTTGCTTGTGAGGATTATTTAATCCTCTTACATTCCATGATATAAACTTCATTGCTTAAGGAATGGGCCAGACTCTAGGATGGTCTTTTGCCTACCATTCGCTAAACACTTACTGGTTTCAAGTGCTCACCTCTTTTGGTTCGAGGGTCTTCCCGAGGAAACATGGGGAGCCCCCACATCTCCAATCTTATTACTTCTAGTGCTTCTGAGGATTGAAGAGACATTCTTCATTTGTCCTCTATCTTTATTATTAGGTTTCTTAACATTTTTAGCTATCTTTTTCTTCTCCACTTTGGATCATCCTTCTTCATTCAGTTCATCTGATCCCCCAAGGGCCCCTGCTGAATCTGCCACATCACTCCACATAGCTTTAGAAGGGCATGGTGCTACCTTATCTGGTCCCCCCGGAGAACCAAAGTTCTTATGAAACCCCTCCTCTGAAAAGCCCAAAATCAGGCAGACTTGGGCATCTTGCCATATAACCAAACTTTCAGAGGGGGGAAAAAGGCCATAACCACCCGACATCTCTTGCTCGAACAAGCCAACATCAAAGTTGTTATTACCCTCTTTTATCCCCAGGGGCCTGCTCTGAATATGTCCCGCTACGAAATCATCAGAGCTTTTAGTTTTGGATTCCTTTAAGACTTTAGTGCTACCTGCTAATTTCTGTTCAGAATCAGAATGAGATGTGTCGCATCCTTCACTAGGCATACCCTTCCCATTCTCCTTTCCTTCTTTCTTCTCATTACTACTACTCCCCATCAAGTTCAATCCATCCACAACCTTCTTAACCCAAATATTTTTCATTTTTTTCTTTTGGGGTAACGTCTTCAGACATTGTTTCACCCAGTGGCCTATTTTCTTGCAATGAAAACAAGCAAAGGGTGTAGATTCAAACTCTATCTTCTGGACCCAGGAGCCAAGTTTGGACTGAAGGGTGATTGATTCTAGCATATCCACTCCTTGTTGCACTCCAACATAGATTCTTGCATACGTAAGGCATTTTCTAGAGACCGTGATCGGGTCCATAGACAAGAGCTCCCCAAAGACATTAGCAATGCCCTTAAAGACATCTTCCATCCAGAACTCAAGAGGCAAGCCCAGTAGAGTAACCCAAACCGGCGCCTACACATTATGATCCTTTTGCATAACCAGCTTAGGACACCACTTATGCATGATCATAGAATGCTTTTTTATCATCCAAGGTCCCTCACAAAGAATAAACCTTAAATCCTCCTCACAAGAGAAGGAAAAATCCAGACATCCTTTGGGAAGAGAAACCACCTCCACTTGACCTTTTAGACTCCATTTCTTTTTAGCATATGCCCTAACCACCTCGATATTAGGGTGAGATCCCAAGGATCTCCCCACAAGAGAGTTAGCCATTCGAGAAATATTTACATCTATTATTTGATCTGGAATGGATAAAGCAAAAGTTCCCTCCTCGGTGTTGGGTAAGATTTCAACAGGTGGATGAGAGGACTTACTCATTGGTTTCACTCCAAAAAGTCTTGTCCAGCTTTTGATAGAACCAATAGGAGATGTCCTATTCTGAACACAAGCTCCCTTCATGGGTTCCCCTCCCCAGTCCCCAGTCCCAAGTCCAACATCAGGAATCTTACCTTGGGCCCTATTTGCATCTATTTCCTCCAGTTGCCTACCACACTCCCAAGGACCAGCGTCAGAACCACCATTCCCCTTGCTCAGCACACTTGAAATTTGAATTCCTCCTTTCTCACTTCCTATTCCCACCACCTATTCCATTTCCCGCTTCCTATCCCGGACTCAAATTCTTGTGAGTAATGGAATTGTTTGTTGATCCATTTTAATGTTAAAAATGAAAATTGTAGTGCAAAAAAGAAGAGAGACAAACCACACAAGAAGAAAGTGCATGAGACCACACAAGAAGATCCCCCCTTTTTCACTAGATAAAAAATTCACCCCTCCCGATATTTACAGGTTGGCACTTTATAGTTTAGTGTGTTTACAAAGCTCTTTTCCAAGTTACAATCTTCAATAGGCTCATAATGGTCGAAATTACAATTTCTGATACAAAATGAACCAAAGATAAAATATGGAAAAATAACCTTTGTAGACGTGTAGTACTCTTCACCAGCGTTCCAATGATATCTTGTTCTTGAAAAATGGACCACTGGAGTGAAAGTTATAGCTCCTAGAGTGCAAAAAGGAACTTCTAACTTTGACAGTAAACAAAACTCTCAAAAATAAAAAATCAGAAGATAAAACCTCTATATCTGGATAGAGCTTGGAAAGAGCTTTCCGGCGATATCTTATTTTCTCAATTTTGACACCGTATGCTCAAGTTATGAGCAAAACACCAACGAGTGCTCTAGAAGGGCCTGTTTTGACGGCTGGATGAACATCAATTTTAAAATAGTGACTTCATGCAGTTGACTAGGCTATCAATTTGATGGCCTTATGGCTGTCATCTGCATGTTTCTACCTTGGTTTGTGTGCCAAGAAGCCTCTTGGATAATTTCTTTACCTCAGATGCTTTTGTCACCAAAATGGGGTGAATTTTATATCAAAATTCATCCCTTGGCCATTCCAAATGCAATAGAAGGGTTTGTTTGGCCTGAAAATGCTCCATTTTGTGTGTTTTTCTCCAGATCTGAGCTACAAAACTTCATTTTTTTACTTTTGAAAATGATCTCCTAAAAGGATGAAACAAAAGTCAATCCTAACTTTCTCAAGCCTTTTGGACACAATGGTGTAATCAGAATTGCTCTTTGGATCCTTCAAGGTGTTGCAATCAACTAGATCAAGAAAAAACAAATAATGCAAAATATGGAGATTATTGAATCTAATCTTTCAAAAAATGCTCTGATACCATGTTAGAATATGCTAATAAACAAAAATAACCCATAATCTAATTGAAAGTGTTAGATCAAAAATGAAAATAAAATAACCAGAATAACACTATTAGACAATCTTAATGTATATGCTCAAAGGCATAACAACATTAAGGAAAATCTCTATTATGCTA
>BSBK01004368.1:0-42267 GCA_027943335.1 Chamaecyparis obtusa
AAACACCTATCTATGTAGTATGGTACTAGTGAGAAAAATCTTCCAATGATTATAATGTTAATATATATTAAGTTTATTATGACTTTGTATTTTTAGTTTTACTAAACATAGATATTTCACCGTATGTGTACCTCTATGTTTGATGCTTATGGAAAAATAGTAAATGAGAGAAAAAAAATTATGAAAAATATCCATGCCCTAGGTATTTAAGTTCTCTTTACATAAAAAAAATAAAAAATGAAATTGGACAACTACACTACAAGTTATAAGCTATGTAGTCAAGGTATGTCAAAATTACGGTTTAGTCAACTTCAAACATTAATAAAATATGAAATAATAATGATAATGTCATCAAACCAATTGCATGCCCTCCGTATGAATGTTACAAAACTAATTTTGAAAGAATAAAATTGATATCTATTCTAGAAAAAAAGTTATGCTCTATGAAAATAATGTAACTCTTTGAAAATGATGTTTTCAGCAACATACCAATTTTCGTGGGAGAAAGAAAAAATAATTAAAATAAAATAAAAAATAAAAATAAAAAATATATTTAGAACCTAGAAAAAATTCTAAAAGACTCTAATTTACTTCATCTTCTTATTTCAAACGGTTTAACAACAATATGCATCTTAATCTGATTTTTTTTTCAAAATGTAGAGTTCAGTGTCCGTTCAAGCAAAAAAGTGTAACCCACTATTGTGGGTTCACCCAACATATTTAGATGATGGTCACATAGTGACCAAACATTGGCATGTGAGTTCTAATGGAGGGGTGGCCCAAATGTTTATAGGGCCAATTATTTCCATTTACCTAGCCATAACTAGAGCATATAACATCTATGTCTAGAAAATGAGTATCACCGAAATGGGGTTCCATGCACTTTCCATTGGTACAGGTATTGTATTCTTCTTTTATCCATATGAATTATTTTAACATCTTTTGTAAGAACATTCTCTTATAGATGTAATGATATCAAGTGTTATATCTTGTCTTTCATTTAGGGAAATTTTCATACAAATGTTTTGCCATATTATTGCACCTAGATTGTGTTGGATCTTTTCCTTTCAGGACCAAACTTGAATCAAATGATGGGCTTGATTCTCAGGGTAGGCACTCAAATTTGACAAGAAAAAATTCCAATTGATGAGGATTGAAAGGAACCCTCCTTCTTCTTTGAGCTTCACATCACTGAGGCGGGTATTGCCTTATCTGCACACTCAAGACACCTCATGATAAACAACAGGCCTGCAGATACATTAGTGTGGAATAGTCTTCAAACCCCTTCAGGTAACTTGTACCCCAATGAAGCAAATTCTTATGCAACAACCCTACTTGCATAGAATGAGTCTAAAGACTAGAGAGAACTTCCTAATACTACCACCAACATGAAAGGGAAAGGTATTTGAATAATTTTGATGTTGGGTTGAAAGGACCCCTAAGATATCCTAAGTCTCTGATAGACCAGTGCCTTGTCCAATGGGCCACAGAGTCAAATATCTTATTGCAAGAGAAAGCTATGAAACAAGAACATAATATACTCAATGTGTTGATGCCTGGCATCAATCACACACCATGACCAAACCTCAACTTAACAACCCACCTATGTATCCAAGTATGTTATTACCCATCTAAAGGATTTTAACCCTCCCCTTAAAAGAGACCTATAAATAGATAATACATTTACTAGCATCCACTAGAAGACAAGCATGAAATATCTTTGACACCTCAGCTCATACATACATGAACACTAACCCTAAACTAGTTATCTTTGCGAAGACAACTCCACTTGCAAACACTTAGGCAATGCAAACAGAAATATCAAACACTCTTGATGTATGATTAATGGACTCAGAATTCAAATGGAGATAGCTTGGTAACAGTAAGAGTATATCAAATCCTCATACATAAGACAAATCTGTTACAATATGCATCATATTCTCAAAACCAACAATGGAAGAAGAACACCCTATATGCAGAGAAAAGGAAATATCTACAGGAAAAGGACCCTTCACGGAACCAGAAAGGAACTCTAAGCTGGAACCCCTAAAAAGTCAAAATTTCAACTATTTATACCACTGGTTACCTTGGAATCCCAAACAAGTTAGGATGCAACAAGCTACAAATGATTAGGGCAAAATTAAGTCTGCAACAACCACTCTCAACAAGAAATGATAGAAAATGCTAGAAAAGCCTA
Source organism: Chamaecyparis obtusa (assembly GCA_027943335.1). Taxonomy (NCBI): domain Eukaryota; kingdom Viridiplantae; phylum Streptophyta; class Pinopsida; order Cupressales; family Cupressaceae; genus Chamaecyparis; species Chamaecyparis obtusa. The sequence goes on from BSBK01004368.1 coordinate 2,198, forward strand.
GAAACCCAAGAGTATCAGATCAAATCTGATTGTACAAATATCTGGTTTGATTCTCTAGGCTAACTATAGATACAATTTGAACTGATTTCTTGTAACAGACAACACAAAAATTAAATGCCAGAGCTAGCAATATAAGATCTTGCGTGTACAAGTCAAGAAGATTTCTGACACATATTAAACCATAGCCACCTGCAATCCAATATAAGTCCTTTACATTCATCAGGCATGGCACCCTAGGCAAGAAAATCTGATTTCAGTGGCCACATAGATCTTCATCATCAACTTCGCAACTGCAATTGTCCTGTAGAAATCAATTCTGAGCTACCACTTTCATTGCAAACAGCCAACTGCGAAAACACTGCAGAACAATGGTTGTCGCATGATCGCATAGCTAGGAAAAGGGCTATGCGAACATGTGACACACCTCCATGTCACCCCCTGAGTGATCAGATCCTGCAACACACCTCGAACCAAGCTTATATCCATCCTCTTTCGGTACAAAATCCCTGCAATCAATCACGAAACCTCTGGACTCCTCTACAACAGTTGACAACCATTTCTACCAAACAAATCCAATCAGGCCACCAAAAACATAAATTTTGGTACCTCTTGTCACTGAGAAACCTTCTATAAAATTGAATCCTGGTTTACATTTATGCTTAGTCACATGATCGCAAGACACCCTACTCACCCTTGCGATCATGCAATCGCAACCACTTAGCCACGCAGTTATCGATCACGAACCCCCCTGAGAAGTCCTTGGCCACATCACCACTCAGCAACCAATCAAAACTAAACAACTCAGCAACACCCACCTCACAACTCTGCAGCCGCGACATCTCATAGTTGTCACATGATCGCATAGCCAGGAAAAGGGCTATGCGAACATGCAACACGCTTCAACTCTTTACCACCGCTACCACTGCTAACACAATAGGTTTGTCGCATGATTGCATAGCATGAAATTGGATCATGCAAACATGCACCAAACCGTTAACATTCACCACTATTTCCTGCCCTTGGTTAATGGACCCACAATGCATATCCACCTCAGCGCTCACCAGCCAATCAAAAACCTTACACGCCAGCACCGAGCAAGTGGCCCCACCAAGAAACTACCACATCACCGCCACATTGATGAATCATAGGTGCCCACATCACCGAAAACACTGGCCCCACTTTATCTGGTGAACTGGCGATCGAAGAACTCCTGCCAGTTTGTGAAACACTTTCCACCATCGCTAAAAACTTAGCGATCACACAACCACTATTCACTGAATCTCCAAATCACTTAGAGCATCATTAGTTTATCATGCAAACCAGTGAACAAGACAAGAATTTATCAGCACCACTATATTTTATCCTTACCACCAAAAGCACTGAGAAAATCGACTGGGCCCACATCAAGAAGATCGACGGTTGTCGCATCTTCGCATAGACCTCCAAGATTCTACCAAAACATACACCCACCATCGATCTGGAATCTTTCCAATAGAACCTGGGTCTGCCTACCATTCTACCACTTCAGACCAATCGGAAGACGCCACATCACCACCTGCCAACAGGCCCCAGCACAACATGGCACCCTTGTCGCATGGTCGCATGGTTGAAAGATGGCCCTTGTGATCATGTGACAAGGCCATGAGACTGCCACCTCATCCTCCCAGTCTGCCAGTGGGACCACAATACTTCCATCACCAATAGGCCCCATGCACAGGTGTCAACCGGTCGCATCGTCGCATGTCAAAAATTTTTGACATGCGATCATGCGACAACCAATCATTTTAAAACCCCTGAAGACCTGGGCCCACCATCTAGTCAGATGTGCACAGTTAGGGAATGCCAACAAACAGGGTAGAAGAGCGAGATCGAAAACATCCAAGGTTTTCACAACGGCGAAGGATCAAAAACATCTAGGGTTTTCGACATTGACACAGAGGTAAACAGGGATGCAAAAACATCAAGGGTTTTCATGCAGACCAAAAGGTGGCAGGGAAACTGAAAACACCGTGGGTAGCCAAAAACATTGTGGGTTTTCGACACTTAGGCAAATTCTGAGATTATTCCCTGTAGACCTTAAAACTTGAATATCTCCTTGGGTTTTATGATTTAGGAGATGCGATCTGAACTGGAGCAAGGTGACAACATGAAGAACATAGGGCTAAGGGTGCACACCATGAAACATTATGAATTTTCTTCACACATTAAAACAAGCTTGTAGTAGAGCGGGACAACTTCACAAAACTTTGCAGGGAAAAAGGTCATTTTCAAAGGATTTTTGCTATGACTAGAAAATGACCCAACAGATTGTGATATAAAGTGTCATGTCATCTTATGTAGTTTCTTTATTATTTTTTATTCACAAACTTTTCAAATGAGTATATCTCCATGACAATATTAGGATCTTTGAGATACTCTCCTCATGCATGTAAATAGTTTAGGTGCACATATATTTTTAATTACACATATTGTTTTTGGTTACTTTATTTATTGTTTCATCTCCTTCACAAATTTCTCAATGATACATAATTTTATTGGATATGGTATGTGCTCTTCCAAGTTAATAGTATGGAGCTAACATACTATTTGTCTTGATTCTTCCTTGGTTTTTTCCTAGAGCTAGTTGAGACACTTTTACATTCTTATTTTGTGGAGGAAACTTTCTATTTCTCATTTGATCATGGTTCTTAATTCCATTTCACATGTATTTTTACGCTCATTGGTTGGGTAGTGATGAAGAAATCATTCATGTAGATTCATGTGTTATTTTTGTTTTCTATTGAAGGATATCTCTTTGCACTTGTTTCCATCTAATGATTGTTCAAGTAGTATTGTTTGGGACATCATAAAATTTATTGTCTTCTTGATCCTTATCATCTTTCTCAAAGGAGGTACACTTCAATTTAAATGAAATATAAGTCTATTTTAAATAGTTATATACAAATTATCCATGTGTTAGTGATGTTCTTAATGTTTTTATTTTGGTAAATCATTTAAGAGGCTCTGTAGTCCATCATGTTCTCTATTGGAGAAAAGTTTCCTCTTACAAATTTTTCCATATTTTCTTTGATTTGTAAGAGATTTGTTTGCATTACATTGTAGTTGTACAAGGGTATCTAATATGGGTTTATTGCTAGGACCCATAATGCATCTTCTATTGTATATTCCTTCTTTTCTTGCATCTCTTCCTTAGATTCACTTCCTATGTTACTCTTAAGGGTGGTTGATGGACTAAATAGTTTTTCTTATTCATGTTTACTTATGTCTAACTAAAGAAACTATAATTTAGTTGGGTATTGGAGTAGTTGTTGAATATAGGTACTCCCTCTTGAAGTTGAGATACTTTTCTACATCCTTTTCTCTCTCATCTATTGTTCGCGCATTTGTAAGAAAGGAACTATATGCATTTGAATTCACATAATTCATCTTCTCTTTAGTGGCATATCATTAAAATGTTGCTTCTCTATTATGTGTGAAGGATGTTCTCTAAATTGGCTCTTGTTGTTGGTTCCTAACCTTTATAAAATATAGGTTCTAAAACTATTTTATGTGTATAAGGGAATAGAGAATACTATGATGATAGAGCTTATTAAAAAAAAATAGTAGAAGAGTGTAGGGCTACGTAGTCCTGCCTATCCGACCTAAAATTTAGTAGGGGAGTAGTTTTTAGGCTTCATAGACCAGATCTGACATTAATTTTCCTTCAAACACATATTTAACATGTGGCACCTAGCTTTTCTCTAGTTGTTTCAAGCCCAAAATTCTAGCATTGGTTCCTTTATGTATACCATTTTGAGATATGTACTTTTGAGTTGATTTATAGTTCTATTTATCTATCTTTTTATGTTGACTATTGTAGATTTTACATCTTTTTACCTTGTCCTTGTATAAATAAATGTTCAATCATAAACATTCAAAAAGTGAACAAACAATCATTAGTGCTCGGTTCTCCTGAAGGGGTTGAAGCTAGGCCTAAGGGATTTTTTCCTAATGAATTTTTTTCAAATGGTTCCCACTTGATATCCATAAGATAGATCTCCATTGGACTACATTTCATTAATTATTTAACCATACACAATAATATAATTTCAAGTAGTATTATTAGATATTTGGTGAGTGAACATGGTAATTGTTTTCCTCAATGTTCCTAGCTATATGATGTAATTGTCTTATAAACATGACAATGTCCTAAAGTTATTTATCAAAACATACTACTTATTCTCAATAGTTAGTATAAATGAACAAGAATTTGTAGGTTTTAGCTATTTAGGTAGTAATCGTAGAAATAATAAATATCATTAGCAAAAAGAGATGAAAATAACAACCACAATCATTTACGTGGACATATGATAATAAGAATAATATATCATAAATGTGTACAGATTTTTTATTTATTTTTATTTGATTCGAACAGTGAATTAAATGTATCTCTTTATTCCTTCTCTTTATTAACAAATATATTTAATTATGTTAATAACTCACTCCCTTCTACTTAAAATCTTTTTTTTTATTAAATAGCTTAACATGAATTCCACAAAATTATATTGAATAGGAGAGAACTCGGGGCTAAAGGTTCTTTTATTTTCATTTGTATAGAAAAGGAGAGTTAATTTTCAGAGAATAAAGTCTGCAAAATTGGCATCTGAATAGTTGAATAGTTTTATGAATAATTGAAAATAAATCATATTTCCTTAGACTTTTAACTACACGATTTACACAAATACAGCAAATCTTAACGTGAATTTTTACTCATGTAACGTCGATAGAAGTAAACCAAAAAATTCAAACGACGCCTTAACCCTACAAAAGCAGAAACAAAAAGAAATTCTCCATAACACGCGCCTCTTGTAACAACTGTGGCTTCAACAATGAGCTTAATACAAAACGTTTCCCACCTGTTTTCAAGAACTCAGAGAACTATAAGGAAATTGGCAGAAAAAATATGGTCATTCGCAGGAGCCTTAATGCTACTACAGAGTATTCTTCCCCGGGAGGTTACCGCAGGCTTGAGCAAGTTCTTCTTATACAGAGTTGGATCATTTTTTGATCTCTACAGTGAGATGAAGATTGAGGAGTACAATAAAATATCAACCGATGTTTGTATAAACTCTCTGTATTTGTCAGCAGAAGAATATGTGGGAAACCTAGAGAGCATTACCGAGGCTCGAAGATTAAGATTGAATGACATTCCATATAGCAGTTCCGATGGTGTGAGGATAAGTCCAGATTGTGGTGAAGTAATTTGGGACTGCTTTCAAGGTGTCACTGTATGGTGGACCATGTCCAAGAAAAAAAATTATTCTGGCCCCCTTCAGCCGGCCGAAACTAAAATTCTCACTGCTAGAGCCAAGAATCCAACCACAGGTTTTTTTCAGGCCTATCTTTCACACATTGAGAGAAGTTCAACCATTTATAATAAAACAGAAAAAAATCTCAAAATTTCCCAGAACAAGAATTATTGGTGTCCGATTCGTTTATCTCATCCTGCCACATTTGAGACCCTCGCTCTCGACCCAAAGATCAAACAAATTATTCTCTCAGATCTTAACCGGTTTAGAGAAAGTAAAGAATTTTATGAACGGATTGGGCGTGCTTGGAAACGGGGGTATTTCCTATACGGCCCCCCTGGAACGGGAAAAACAAGTCTTGTTGTGGCAATCGCCAAGTATATGAGATATGATATTTTTGAGCTTAAGCTCTCCAATGTGAAAGACAATACTGAGCTCCGTAATCTTTTAGCACAGACGTGTAACCAATCCGTTATTATCATTGAGGATATCGATGGGAATTCCAATTTAACGCAGAGGGGCGGTAAAACGGAGAGTTTAAGTGAAAATAATGTTTCGCTTTCTGGTGTGCTGAATGCCTTAGATGGACTTCAGTCTTGTGCCGCAGAAGAGCGTATATTTATCATAACTACAAATAATAAGGACATGCTGGATTCTGCGCTTCTGAGGCCTGGTAGGATGGATTTGCACATACATTTATCGTTCTGCACTTTCCCTGCGTTTAAAACTCTTGCGAGAAATTATTTGAAGGTTGAGAATCATGAGTTGTTTTCTTCTGTGAAAGAGAAAATTGTATCTGGGGTTGAAGTGACTCCTGCGGAAATCATACAAGTTATGGCTAATAAAGTGAAGGATCCTCATAAAGCGCTGAGTGCTGTTATTTGTGTGCTTGATGCAAGGTTAAACAAGAAGGAAGGAACTCTGTTGGGAAAAACATCAACTTTGTGAAGTCAAACTTGTTTTCAAACTTGAATTCATATCCAGGCTAGACAGTATGTCCAATTTTATGAACGGTGAAATGAAAATTTCCTTATAGAGATACTTCTTGTGATTAGAGGAATTTATTTTCAACCTTTCCTTTCTTCAAGATTTCTTGCTTGAGTAGTACTAATAATAAAAACAAGGTTTTAAAAAAAATGTTTTCGAGTTTTAAATTGATGTCTTGATAACCTTACTTCCAAATAGTTATATTTATGCAGAAAATGTGGATCCATATGATTATTAAGACAATTAAAAACAATTTATATCAAATTTAATTTTTATTTTTTATAATCAATTAAAATTGAATTTTTGCTTCTTATTATTAAAAAGAAACAAAACTCCTATATACACTCTCCATAGTGAATTAGTGGTATGGTGATGGTTACAATAATTGTGATATGGTGTAGGGAACAATAAAAGAAGTGGGTTTCAATAAAAGAAGAGGATTTCAGGATAGTTTAGATAGTTTTATAAGCTATTAGTAGATCGTAGCTTCAACGAGTGTTTGTGCTTTCTATCAGTTTAGTCACATGCTTTTAGTAGCATAGTGGGAAATCTTTTAATTGATGTTCTTCGGCATTCTTAGTGTTCTACTTTTAAAAAGACACCTAGAAAGAAAAATAGTATGTGAGAATTGGAATAAGTATATTCTGAGCAAATTTCAACAAGTTACATACTGAATAAATGGAGTTGTATGAAATTATATTGAATGTTAATTTTGGATAGTCACATGTCGAATTTGTTTAACCATATTTCTCTCATGAATATGTAACTAGTTGTCATACATACTACTTTGTTCAATCTTATATTTTCTCTAATATTTGTTTAGTTGTTGTAAATATGATTATTTTTAAATTTCATTTGTTTATTTTCCTTTAAAAATTTGGTTTGACGAAAGGTCTATTTTAAAAGCTTCATTTGGTATTTAGAGGAGGTGATCTTATGAGTTATAATTTTCTTTCCCCAGATTTATTTAACAATCAATCATTTCAAACACAAAATGTTTCCATTCAAAAATTTGATGAAAATGATTGATTATTTAGTTATGAAGATGATGACTGTTCAATATGAAACATCTTTTAAAAACTTATACAAATAGGTTGTTATTGGACCAATCTTGAAGCTTAGGATAGAATATCTTAAAACTAGGCTACAGGAAGACCTCTCAAGAAATTAATGCATATTCCATTAGGTATCTAGATAAGAACACATTTTCAAAATTGATGGTGCAAATAAAATCATAGATTCAAGGCAGAAGCTAATGAAAACAAGATTGATAATAATGCTTAAAATCATGAGGAGGCTTCTCCACATTAAAATAAAATTGTTAGTACATAGAAAGTTTATTAAAGAATTTTTATATATGTATTTAGGTTGTTCTACTCATATTAAAAAGAAAGAACATGCTTAGAGTTGACCAAATCTTAGAGGTTGTATTAAAAAGATTGAAGTTGAATAGTAAGAAGACACAAAAATCTGTTATTAATATTGATTATATTTGAAAGCTAAAAGTATCAAATTTAGTGTTTGGAAATTATTAACAATAAAATGTGTATTCTATGATAAGAATCAATAAAATAGAATATTCTAGTTATTCTTATGGCAAATAATAGAAAAGGTTTTTTTGGAATTGTATTTAATTACAATTAACTTTCTCATCTTAGCATCAACATGATATCAATAGGATCTCCTTACATAAAATATGGTAGAAATTACTAATGGAGGAAAGGAGATTGTTAGAAATCTACTATTATGTAGGACTTTGCTTATATCTCTCAAAGGACTTGGAGATGATTTCTAAATTCAATGATAGTAAAAAAACCAATTCTTCATTTTCTTTACTTGGCACTCCTATAGTTTTATTAATTATGTGTATTTTATACAATTTTTTTGTTTAGGTAGTTCTCAACACAGTTGTTGTTTCATGGATATTGTTAAGTTACTATTTTGATAATATTGTTGGTAGAGGTGGGTATATTGGGTGTTTGATTTGTCTATTTTGTTTGCCTTGCATACTTTGTTAAGTTGTATGAATTGTTCTAACCCTAGGTGTGTTTGTTCTTGGTGATTTCTGGTCTTGCATGTTGGATCTAGTTATTGAGATTCATGAGTTGTGTTAACTCAAGGTTATATTTGATCTTGTAAAACCCTAGGGTAGGTCATCTAAGTGTATAGGAGGAAGTGGCTTGTAATTGGTGTCGGAGCCCAGAAGTGGCTACCAGGAGATCCTATTACAAGTAACTTAATAAGTGATAATTAACAACATTGAGAGTTTTAAAATGAACCTAATAAGATATTTTATGCCTCACCCATGCCTGAGTTCCTGATTGAGTTTGACTAGGATGGCAGTGAGAAGATGCTTGCCACCTTTGTGGACTAGATATGGCATAGTTAGTACCTTGTATACATGAGAGGTTACTTTAAAACCACATAGAGTCACTAGGGCATCGAGGTCTGAAGAGACTACCAGGATAACCTTAGAGTTGGCTCATGTGATGACACTTCCTCTATGCATCTTAGGTTTCCTACATGTGTTGGTTGCCTTTGGTTGTGTATGTTGTACCTTTTGAGTTAGAAGCTTTTAGGATCTCTTCCTTAGTTTGTTTTGTTGTTGTTTGTTATCGAAGTGGGATCTGATGTTATCTCCTCAACATGGTGGGAGTGGACCATTTAGGTTCACGAGGTCGGGTGGTAGTGATTCTTTTTCCATTTGAGATTTTGACGTTCATGTACCAGTGTCAGATGATCCCTGTGGCAGTTGATTCTTCTTGTTCTTCTTTGGTGGAGATGTGATCTTCTTCTTCCTTTTTGTGATCTTGTATCATTGTATCAGTTCTACAGAGTTATCATGTCATACTTTTTTTTGGTTATTGTATTCGCATACCCTACGACATGTGCAGTGGATGTAGGTTATTATGGTTACCTTATGGTACCAGTTGTATCTATGTTATCTTTTATGTGATGTTGCATTTGTCTTTCATTTGTTTATATGAGTTTGTAATTATGTCTAATCTAAATTAATTAAATTTATATTCATGTAATCTTCATCATGGAATCCTTGAGAGTTGTAACCTATTTGAGTTGTTCATTTCATTGTATTACTTTCGCATTGTAAAACTTTGATGTTGTTGAATGTTAACACTTTTTTTTTTAAATTATTCTGCAAACTTAGTAGCATGTTTAGGTTAAGTTGTCTTGGGTTCCCTGGCAGGGCATTACAACTTTCATGTGTGTTTGAAGAGCTGAGAAGATTAGGTTTATATCAAGGATATAAACTAATGTTGTAATGCTTTGAAGAAGTAGATATGATAGATACACCCGCCTATAGCCAAGAGCTCAAAGTGAAGGAGGACTTGGTCCTTGTTAATTAGTCTTTTTCTTTCTAGAGTCGGGAGTTTAGGAATCACAGAGTTCAATTTGAGCATTTAGGGCTTGTGTTAGGATTCAACAAGAAAAATCACTAACATAATCCACCAAGCATTCCTAAGTTTAATGGTTATTGTTTTAATTACAATAAGTATGGTCACAAAGCATTTGAGTGTAGATCAAGTATTGATAACAATTCAAAAAATCCAAGATTTGATGGTTACTACAATAATTGCAAAAAATATGGTCACAATTCTAAAGAATTTAGGTCACAAAGAAAGAATGTGAAATCGGTACCTAACTGCCAGAATATTGTAAAAAACCAATAAGGATCAACTATACCATGGGACTACAATACAAGAATTACATGTACAACATGAGGGAGATTTGGATACATAACATAAAATTGCATTTTGATGCATGGAAGGAACAATAGAAGATCATGGAGAAATTATGGAATGGCTTATTTTCATTGTCACAAGGTTGGTCACCTAGCCAAAGGTTGTAGGTACCGAGGAAAATCCCCAACTGAGGAATAGCCGAGTGAAACTACTCAAGTAAATTTTGATAAGATAAGAGATAGATGAATAGAAAATGAAGAATAAAGTCTCAAGATGATGTAACTAAACTTGCAACAATCGATGACACCTCATCCTTTGGATCGGGTGCACCTATCTTCACCTAATCGATCAAAGGTATGTGTAGGATCTGATAAGTGAATTCTATCTTAAATTGATTCCCAATAGTTGTGAAAAGATCCATATTATCATATTTAGATGAATTTGGATATATGTTGTAAATTTGACATTTCATGTTTTGATCGGTCAGAATATATGTTATTTTGTTCCATTTAGTGAAAGGAAAGTGTATTTGGTAATCAAGGAAAAGGGAGTTGGTAAAGAGAATTTAATGATAAAATTATAGCCATTAGAAACCCTAAACATGGAAAAACTATAAATAGACCCTTTGTCATTTTATTTTTACCTTACTTTTTTGTGATAATTTGAAGCACGTTGCAGATATGAGATATCTGAGAGCATTTGAGTGATCAATCAAGCAGATCTAAGCATTGTCGAGAATATTCAAGTTATTACTAGTGTTTTCATGAGCTGTGAAAGAGCAACCGAGTCATCATTCAAATGAAATCCTATGATTAAAAGTTTAACCTGTGAAGAAATGGCACCAAAGGTACAAAATCCTATTATCGTCAAGAAGATTGATCCAGTCAATCCTAAATACAAGCTACCACCATCTGTTGTAGCCTAGATTGATAAAATGGGAGCCCTATCCTCAATCCCTCCAAGAGTTATTCTAATTGAAGATATTTTTTCCTTCATTGATTGTAAGATTGAGGATATTTTCCAAGCTGAAATAGATACATCCTACCAGAATCTGTGTGCAAATAGAAAATTGAAAGATGAGCCTATACATCTAGAAACCAAGGCTTTGGTACATTGCCATGCATGTACCGACTTTGTTTAAGTCAAAATGGATGAGAATTGTATTAAGAAGAGTACATGATCATTTCATGTGGCTTGATGCACCTATGAAGATTACAAAATATGTACTACATATTGTAACAGGTTATCCAATCGATGATAGACTGAGAGCACACAAGAAAATTGGCAAAAACAAACTGTGTGAGATGACTCAAGCTAAATGGGATGGAAGAGATCTGAAATTGTCTACTATGGATGATCTTGAGGTGAGATTTGTGTGAAATGTAATATCCTATCGAATCTTTTAATCATCTCGGGTAGACAATGTACCTTGTGGAGCTGTTGATATAGCCTGCATGATTGTGAAGTAAGATATGAAGATAGATCTATGTGAGATCTTATTGAAGAAGTTTGATGACAATATGAATACAATCAAGAAAGTAAAGACCAACACACTGAAGTTTGAATCACTGTTGGTATGTATATTTTTCTAATTTTAGAACATATTTCCATCAAATAGTGATGTAGTGCGGAATGTAAATAAACCAATTATTTACTAGATAAACGGGTATATTCAAAGTTTAGGAGATAATTTTGACATGATTATGAGTGATTATTTTTCAAATTTTCAAGCAAAAATGCATTAAAAGTTTAGAATTCCACCTCAATGAGTGGAACAATACAAGGATACTATTTGTTTTAAAGTTGATACCGATACTTGTATAGTGAGGGTTGTGGAGCCTAGAACCATGTGGTTAACACAAATGGGTTATGAATTGGATATTAATGTTGCATCATTGCAAATTGAATGTTTGTTAGAAAAATTGAATGCTAAGAGGGCTAATCGGTATAGTAATTATGAGGAAGTAAAGAACAAAATAAAGCTAAGTATATTGATACGTAAGGCATTAAGGAAAACCAATAGGATGATTAGTAGTTTGTCAGAGAATTTGGGAGTTATTGTTGAAGAAGATGAAGTTGACCCTTTGGAGATTAAGGGCAAGAAAATTAGAATGAAAAAGGAAACTCCTAGCCCAATTGGTGCAAGACCATTAATAGGTCTTCCTCCACACCAAGAGAGAAGAAGAAATAAGAGGTAGAACATTCAAAGCCTAAAACATACATGAGAGAAAAGAAGACTTTTGGTAGACTGAGAAGGAAGTTGAAATTACAAGAATATAGCGAAACTGAATCTAAATATGTAACCCAATTCAAATTTATGCAAAACTAGACACCAAAACCAAGAAACTTAGATGAGTCTCTTAAAACACTGAAGAATTATGGAGGTTATTCTGGAATAAAATAGATTAAATATGAAACCAAAAATGATGAGGAAAAATAAAAGATTGAAGAAGAAGTTGTGTTTACACTGCACAAGTTTAGAACTACACCGGTTGAGATGGACAACCGAGTACTAGATGAGTTGTACCAAAAGATAGATGCAAGATGGAAATATGCCTTGCATCTCAGAAAAAAATTAGGGAGAGATCCCTAGTCATCGTTGTACCAGAATTATCAACAAGAGGAATTAAGGAAGCATTGTAGGAATATTCAAAGAGATTTCTACTTAAGGGTAGAGCATTTAGAATAATGGTCAGTAAACTTAAAGAAGTGAAAAATGAGACAAATGAATTATGGAGAAATATTTTCATTCTTAACCCACCAACTGAAATCAAAGAGCCCCAAGGGAAGTCAGATCCTATTGATTTGACCTTAGATAAATATGAATTTATAATAGAAGATATAACAGATAAAGACCCAAAAGAGGAAATAGAAAATGATGAAGATGTGATGTCTACCAAGGTAAAGGATACTAAAGAAATGAATGTTGATGATTCAACAAAAGTAAATTTTATGGATGTATATCCTGCTATTGAACAAATACTAAATTTTCCTAAGATTGAAGAGGTTATATTAGAGGTTACAATAGATGTTCCAATTGATTTTGAACACCCCATCAAACCATAAAAGGAAACTGCACAAAAGGATACCAAGGACACTACAGAGACCGAGACTACCAAAGATCAGAATCAAGAGTCAGTCGTTACTACTAAGACTACAAATCCTCATCAACAACAAGAACTAGAGAAGGAGAAGGAAAAGGATAAATAAGAAGAAAAGAAAGAATAAAAGAAGGTAGAAGAGAAAAAGGAAGAAGGAGAAGAGAAAACCAAAGATACAACTACTGCACAATTTGATGCAAAGAAGGAATCTCCATAAATTAAAAATTCAAAGAAGAGGAAGGATGAAAAGGAGAAGGTTGATTTGAGCCAACCAATTGTAATACCAAAAGTTGACATCTCCACTCTAAGTCTCAAGGAGTTAATTGAATTTGGAGATTTACTCAAGAGGAAAGTAGCACAAGATAAGCTACTAGCCAAGAAATAGGAAATATATGTGCTAGAGAATGTCAAAGAGATATTGCAGGAAATAGTATCGGATGCAAATATAAATGAGAAGGGCAGTATATATAGTCAATTGAGTGAAATGGTAAGTCAAATAAATAAACTAGGTACTGAGACCACAGAATACTTGATGCAAGTGCATAGGAAGAAAATGGACGATAAAATAATTAAAGAATTACTTCAATCAGTAACATTTAACAAGGTAACACTTTCTATATTGGTTACTAAGTTAGAAAAATAATTGTAAGATATTCTTTCATTTTTTCTCTAAATTTATTTTATTTCCAATTTCACAAAGGACATTGTATGAAAATTAGATGTCTAACTACTCTAAATGATAAATTAACTATTCTAAGATTAATAAATCAAACTAATTAGCAAACAACAATGAAGAACACACTAAAAATGAAGCTAAAACAAGGTTTTACCTTCACCTACCATGTAGCTTGTCTCCATTGCCCTCCTAGCTTTGATTTCTTGAGGATGTTGAGCTCTCAGATTTCCAAATGAAGCCTCTTGCCCAAGATCATACCAAAGTGTGGAGATTGATGATGAATGTATGCAAAACTAAAGCCTAATTATGCAAATATGGTGAATGAGATGCTCTTGAAATGCTTGATTACTTGATTACTTGAATGCTTGATTGCCTATTTCTTGAATGCTTGATTACAAAATACCTATTAGCTCACAAAGGGAAAATGAGGCTCCTTTTATAGAGTTTTGGAGGATCTAAGCCTAGGTGGCACAATCCTACGGTGGAGAATGAAAGGTGGAAGATCCTAGGGCTAGGATTGACTTGGTTGAAGGAGTTGAGAGAAAAGGGGATGTAGTTGGAATGTGAGAGGAAGAATAGGGATGATGTTCCTCTCACATTGACATGGAGGAGAACAAGGTGGAAGGGAAAGACACATGTCAAGTGTCTCACAAAGACCAAAGAGAGGAAGAGGGAAGGACTTTTTCCTCATGAGGACTCTTGACACAAGTGTCCCATGAGTCACCTTTGACCCTTAGAGGTGGCTTGAGAATCCCCTTAGGAATAGGGCATGTCTCTTGACTTGGTTTAAGAGAGGACATGTGGTCATGAGACCAAGTCCTATGAGGCCACATAGCCCTTAAGAATAGGACATGTGTGGGTGAGGATGATTACCAATAAATAATTAATAATAATTATTTATTTTAGCCAAAGTGATGTGTCGTGTGACTAGGTAGGTGAGGTAGACTAGGGGACTTAGTCATATTTAGGTGATTGTGTATTTAATTAAATCACTTTAATAAGACTAATTAGAAGACTTAGGATAGAGGAATAGACTATAATGAATTTACTAAATAAATTGAATAATCTATTTAATAAATAGAGGAAATAATTATTAATTAAATAATAAATATTTAATTAATTTATCAAGTCAATATAAATTAAATAATAAATATTTAATTAATTAATGAAGCCATTTTTAAGTGTATACATTTTTCCCCTCTTTGAAATAATGTGCGTGTCACATTGTTTCAAAGAAAATTTCAAGCATTTTGCCCCTGCCCCAGACAATGTCTCAAATGACCTATGCATGCCCCCTCGAGAGATTGATTGACAAAAAAATATTATTTTAATTGATTTTGTTTTTGTTGTTTTTTTTTTTTGGTTTTGGTTTTGTCACGTTGGATAATCAATCTCACGAAAGAAACGGTAGAAAAGATGGATGAGAATGGGGTGAAACGGAAGAAAAATGGGAGTTAGGGTCCACACACCAAGCACATCGGGTCCACAGGCTATAAATAGGGAAAGGGGTCCACAATAGGCTCATTGCGCACACTTGTCATTTGGAGATCAGAGCGTGAGAGAGAGAAGAGTAGAGCCGCCAGGATGTCATTCTCACTGTCAGATCACTACTTCGAGAGGGCTAGATGCTTCCAGTGACCACCTAATTTGGGAGAGCCGGTAGGTGATTCGATCCTCTTTGTGAATTCATGATTTAGAGCATGTTAGATTAGGATTTGTAGCATGTTTAGGTTAGATTAAATCTTAGGAAATTTTTGAAAATTTTCTTGTTCTGGTTCAGAAAACAAATGCACAGTTGCGGCACATGAATGCACAACAATTCACCATGTTTGTGCAGCAAACTAGTAACTCTGTGCATATGTGTTGCAGAACTATGCATACGTGTAGAAATAGAATTTAGGCTTCATAAATATCAATTAAATCCGCACATACATGGATTTTGCACATTTGTCAAGGAAAGTTGTGCAAATATGGAATAAAATGGTGCAAATGTTTAAATCTACACAAATGTTAGGGGATGTTGCACATGCATGTTTCTATGTTGCGCATTTGTTTTGGATGGTAGAATTTGGTCAAATTAGATAGTCAATTAGGTCAAACTTGATGTCAATAAGCCAATTTAATCTGTTGGTGGTTGAATTTGATCGATTCGGTCAAGATAGGCAACATCATACCATGGTCGCTAGTTAACCAGTCTTGATGTTAGATAATTGATAAAATCATCTGTTGAAACACGTGATAAAACATGTTTGTAATTGATAGAATAGGATAGATAGATGTATAGATCAGTTTATTGAAATCTTATAGCTTGAATTTGTTGACTTTTATAGGAGGATATTACCAATGTTTTAATGTCATGGGAGAGATATCCCATCACACAGAACTTGAGACCGGCGCTGTCAGAGACGAACGGACTCTTGATCGAAGCATCTAGTTTCTACCATGTTATCTACACACCTGAGATTCAGGTGAATTTGAGTATGATGACTACATTAGCAGAGTGATGGCACTTAGAGATAGGTACATTTCATCTCCCAATAGGAGAGATGATAGTTACACTCGAGGATGTATATCGCATCCTCCGACTTCCTATCATAGGCGAGCTGGTGCACTATGATCGGCACAGCGGAGTGATGGAGTGTAGAGCAATTTTTGGTGATGATGATATTGATGAGGGGGAGATTAGGTGGGAGGATATGGTTGATTTATATGAGCCTCTACCAATGGTTTTAGCAAGAGCAATTAGGGGATTCGTATGCCCTAGTCGTAGGTCACATAGGTTTGTAGTTGGTTGGGGCTGCACATTGCAGTGGATGATGGATGACGAGACCCAATTTGCTTGGGGTGTCTATCTATTAGCCCATTTATATAA
Source organism: Chamaecyparis obtusa (assembly GCA_027943335.1). Lineage (NCBI taxonomy): Eukaryota > Viridiplantae > Streptophyta > Pinopsida > Cupressales > Cupressaceae > Chamaecyparis > Chamaecyparis obtusa. The sequence goes on from BSBK01004368.1 coordinate 18,823, forward strand.
TGATCTTCATCAGGTGATGTACCATAAGGGTGCATCATTATCAATAGGTGTTACATTGCTCCATGTATGGGCATGGGAGCATATTGCAATTACACGGCCAGTAGTGATCAGATTCTACAGTGCAAGAAAGTTGTATATTCATTTGTATTCATCAGTTTTGTCCCAGGTAAAACTAGGACACTTAGAGTTCTGGCGGTACACTTTTGACACACTGGACACAGTCACTTGGAGACCTTACCTATGGTTTGAGCCCTAGGATGATGAGAGACAGCTTGGTTTTTATTTTGAGTCACGATGGTTGATAGGGCAGACACCCTATATCATTGAGAGATAGGTGGTCAGTCAGGTTCTGTGATAGTTTGGCAGGATCTAGGGCATGCCACAGGGAGTCACAGAGTTTTCTCATACACATCAAGAGAGGTGTGACTAGGGGCCCATGGTCTCATTTGACATAGCTAGAGAAGAGTTTCTTGACATGCCATTTTAGGTGTGGATGATGAGACAGGGGTTCGTAGACCCAGGGATGACTGTTGATCTAGAGCAGTACTTGAGAGATTTTCCTATACCATGCTTTACAAATCTAGTGGCAAGGCCACCAAAGAGAGATCCAGTAGAGAGACGCCATGGGAGACATCGAGGGTGAGATAGGAGAGGATGAGGGAGAGGAGGTGGAGGTGACAATGACGGTGGAGATGGTGATGGAGGAGATGGTGGAGACGGTGGGAGAGGAGATGGAGGAGATGGTGGGAGAGGAGATAGAGCTGGACCTTGAATGAGAGGTGTTGGTATGAGATAGAGGGGTTTGATGCCCCCTCTAGCTAGATAGGGATGGAGATAGCCTCCAACATAGCCAGCAGTAGGAGTTGTACCATAGATACTAGTTGCCCCAATACAGGTACCAGTAGGATAGGTACAGGTGTCGATACAGGCAGGATAGGGACAAGATGAGGTAGATGTACTTTTAGCCCAGGTCAGAGTGGTACAGGGTGGACAGATCCACAATAATATATAGGCTGATTAGATGCTCGATATAGCAGGGCAAGATGCACAGATGCCAAATGTGGATGCTCAGGAGGAGCCAGCAAGGATGGATATTGGGCGATAGGATCCCTATTTATAGAGAGATACTGCAAAGGAGGAGGATCCAGATATTGACTCATTGCTAGTCTGACTAGAAATGACACAAGTGTAGGAAGACCATGTCCTTGGACTAGAGAGATGGATAGAGAGACTAGAGAGCTAGATGGGAGTGCTTAGACATGAGCAGGATGCAGCTATAGAGAGACTAGGGGAGTCAGAGATGTTACTAGATGAGCTACAGTGGACAGAGGATTTGGGTTCTCATGGAGATAGTTTGAGAGCTATGATACGGGCCAAGAAGGAGATATCCTACTAGCGAGAGGCCTACAAATAGGTGGTTCCTAGGGATCAGTGGATTGGGAGCTACAGAGAGAGCTCAATTACTATTAGGACAATGGTATATGATAAACAAGTACCGACTGGTAGTGGAGGTGTATCATCACACCCTCCGAGAGCACCCACAGGTTTAGGGGATTAGGCCAAAGCCTCAAGATTAGGTGGTTCAGCAGCACGGGGTCTCATTACATCTTGCAGGTAGTGATAGATAGAGTCTAGAGGTAGTGGATCATAGATATTGGATATCATTGTATACACTCTTTGTATCATTATATTATTGACTTGATGGACACTATTGGACATTGTTATGTTTCTTTATATCATTGGACATTTGGATAGTTTATTTGTTATATGGACTTTATATAATTGGACCCTATATGATTGACTCTATATTTACAATGATGCAGTTCTATCATGATTTGCTTTGATAATTTTATATACATGTGCGTACTGACATATGCAGGATGTGATGATTTACTTTAATATGCATAGAATGTATGTCCTAGAATGCAAAATGATTTATTTTCTATTTGATGCATAATGGTTAATGATCGAACATATGATGTTGATATAAATGCATGTCCTAAATGATTTTACTCTATACAATGCTATGTGGTTACTAATACAATGATGTAAAGAACAATGTAGATAATGGATAATGAATGGATAATAAATGAATGATATAAATGAATGAAAATAAATGCATGATGATATAATACATGTAATGGATAATAAATGATGGTGTAAAATGCATATAATATATAATGAATGAAAATGTTCTTAAGATGACTAAAATATAACAATTTTCATCATAATAAAAAGATAATGAGATGTTATGATAACTACAACAAAACAACACGTGAAATATGCATGTAATATAGATGGGTAATATACAAATGAACATACCTAATGAAGATAATGCATGGCCTAAATGAATTGATTAAATGTTGTAAGATGTGAGGTGAAAACTTAATGTTTTTGTTGTCCAAATGTCCTCAACTTAAATAACAATGTATCTGACACCAGAAGAATGGACTAGGAGAACAGATGACCGAATAAGAAAGATAACCTACAAATCCCTAGAAAAGGAGCACTAATATGCAAGTCGTGAACTATTTAAAGGAAATGTAAAATGAAATATGAAATGAGTATATCTCCACAGCTTCATGTAACATCTTAGAACTTCATAATAACTGGAATTTGATTTTCATCATTGAGCTCGTTATGTTGCAAGGAAATGCAAGCATCATGGTATAATTAAACCAGGATGACCTGAGCACTTCTTGCATGGAGTTTAATATTGCAAACTTGACAAGCATCTAGGTATAACTGAATCGAGATGACATGAGTTTCATTTGCATAACATACAAGGAATATTCCCCTCTCTATCGGGGAACAAATATTTGGAGTCGAGGTATGTGATGGCGTATCACCATAAATAGAATTTGTAGAGCAACATGATTTGTATGTTGTCAATACTATTAAACTGATGAAGGCACTTACGCACAGACACCCCAATTATTTGTTCCTTCAATTTTATCAAAAAATATCCCACAAACAGCAATCAAAGAAAATACCATGCCCCATCTCGGCTATTCTAATCAATGACATATGGGAGTTTCAAACTCATGTCAAAGATATCCCGGAATAGCATAGGAAACATGATAACAATGAAATCCAGATATGAATGCATAATCTATAACAAACCATTCTAACATGCCTATCATGAATATACATTTTATTTTGCCAAAATATAGTGTAAGGCACAGTGATTAGTTCAATTGATGATGTATAGTCAAGAATGATAGATAAGCGGCCATGTTTCGAAGGATAGATCATAGATTTTGATTCATCATGAAGATACCATTGTGGAAGAACATTTGATCGTGTTTGCTTGTCTGGTGAAAATACTCCATTTCATCCTCTAAGAGTCATGACTATCATAGATCCACTTCTCGAACTAGGTCAAGGACATGCCCCTCGCTAGGTGATGGACTAACTTATTATGGATGAAGAAGGACACTACAAGACTAGGATGAAGACCATGACAAATGATCAAGCTATGATGGGATTTTATTATGGGTAAATACAATGGATGGTGTATGAACTGGCCATTTTATTATGATATATACATGGTGGGAATGGTGATTGACTAGCCATTTTATTGTGGATATATACAATGAATGGACACACTAGAAGAATCCTAATAGATAAAGGAGCTAACTTGATACACATGGCACCTTTTGCTAGGTTTTCACCACATGCTTTTATTGCAATTTTATTTTTCTTTTTTTCTTTTTTTGTATTTTTTTTGTATTTTTTTGTATTTTTTTTATTTATTTACAGAATATATACATAGCCCTTGTATTGGGATTTCAAGGATAGAACTTCTTGAGGTGTATGTTGTTAAGAGGTTCATCCAAAGGATCTCCCTTAGGTGTGGACAATTAATAAGCCCTGAAACCATAAACTATTGTAATTACTAAAGGACCTAACCAAATTGGTTCAAACTTGCCCTTCTTCTCACGATGTTGTTGATTCTTTGGATTTTCTCAAAGGACTAGGTCACCCAGTTGAAAGTCTCTAATTTTCACCTTACTATTATACTGATGAGACATACGCTACTGATAGACTTTCAAATGATCATAAGCTCTCTGATGGCATTCATCCAGCAGTTTTAGTTCAATCAGTCATGCAACTCTATACTCTTCATCAGGAATTAAATCTTTGAGAGTGACACGAAGTGAAGGCAACTCAACCTCGAGGGGCAGGACTACTTCGGATCCATAGAAAAGGGAATATGGGGTGGCTCCAGTGGGAGTACAGATGGAGGTGTGGTAAGCCCATAAGGCTAGATTCAGTTGGATATGCCAGTCACGGCCAACATCATTAATAGTCTTTTGTAGGATTTTAACAATTGTTTTATTTGACGCCTCAGCTTGGCCATTTCCTTGGGGATAGTATATGGAGGAATAGTTATGGGTGATATGGAATTTTGTGCACAATTCATCCATGTCCTAATTTTGAAATTGTTTCCCATGATCAGTAATGAGATACATAGCTATACCATATCTGCAAATGATATAATTTAGGATAAACATGGATACTTGTTTCCCTATGGCGGTAATCAATGGAACGGCCTCAATCCATTTAGTAAAATACTCTGTTACAATGATAATCCATTTATTGTTGGAAGATGGAGGGTTGAAAGTGCCCACGAGGTTGAGTCCCTACCGACTAACTGGAAAGGTAGTTGTAAAAGGATGTAATTCTTGTGCTGGAGCATGAATAAGGTTTCCATGTATTTGACATTTCTTGCATGCCCGAGCAAAATGAAAGGAATCTGTTTCCATGGTAGGCCAATAATAACCCATACGCATGAGTTTCTTAGCCAAAGAGGGACCACTCGAATGTGTCCCACAAATACCCTCATGTATGTCTTGCAAGGCAGTTTGAGCTTCATCATTCTTGAGACATCATAGGAGAGTACCATCAAGACCTCGCCGATAAAGAGTGTCAGATATTAGGACATAGCAAGAGGCTTGGCGAAGAAAAGTTCATTTTTGATTTCAGGATAGATTAGGGGGTAGGATGTCATTTTTCAGATAAGAATAGACTTTTCCATTAATTGGGGAGTCATGTCCAATAAGATGACATATAATACTTGTATCAGGGTCATCATATGTAGGACAAGTCAGGGATTCCACCAAGAACTCAAAATGGGCCTTGGTATCCTCTGTATCAAACAAAGAAGTAATCATTGCCATTGCATCAATAGCCTTGTTATCATGCCGAGGAATTTGCTCAAAAGTGATGACTGAGAAATATTGTTTGAATTCATCAACCATACATTTATATGGTAATAACTTATCATCTTTAGTCTGATAATCATCATTAACCTGATTTATAATCAACTAAGAATCCTCGTAGACATTCATTTCAGCTACTTTCCATTGTAAAGCCATCTTTAGTCCAATTAGCAAAGCTTCATATTCTGCTACATTATTGGTGCAAGGAAAGAGTAGCTTGTATGATTTTAGAATTGTGTATCCTTGCGGCGTGACAAAGAGAATACCAGCTCTTGAACCCTACTGAGTACATGATCCATCAAAGTATAGTTTCCATGTTTGTGTAGATAAAGCCAAGATGTGTGCATCAAGAAACTCTGTGTGTATAGGTTGGTCATTCGTTAATGGAGCATCAACTAGCTGATCTACTATCACTTGGCCTTTGATAGCCTTCCTGTCCACATATTCAATATCAAATTCACTAAGTAGCATGACCCACTTAGCCAATCTACCTATCAATGGTGTCTTGCTTAATAGATACTTTAAAGGATCAATCTTTGCAATGAGCTTGATTGAATGTGACATGTAATGTCACCACTTCTGTGAAGCAAAAACAATGGCCAGACATGCTCTTTCTATAGGAGAATAGTTTAGCTCATATCCCACTAGGGTGCGACTAATATAGTAGATGGCTTTTTCTTTCCCTTCATGATCTTGCTGAGCCAGAAGAGCACCTAGTGAGACTGCCATAGCTGAAATGTAGAGCAAGAGTGGCTTGCTCAGAATTGGTGAATCAGAGTTGGAGGATTCACAAGATATTACTTGATTTTATTGAAAGCTTCCTCACACTTATCATCCCATTGGAATAAGATATTTTTATGTAACAAATGCTAAAAGGGATGACTTCAATCTACTAGTTGAGAAACAAATCTTTGGATGGATCGGAGATGTCCCTGCAAAGATCTTAACTGACTGATGTTAGTGGGGGAAGCCATCTCCATTATTGCTTTAACCTTTTCTAGATCTACCTTGATTCCTTTAGCTGAGACAATGTACCCTAACAGTTTACCAGATGTAACCCCGAATGCACATTTCTTTGGATTGAGTCAAATTTGATACTTTTCCATTTGAGTGAATATTCGATCCAATACTCTCAAATGACTAGCTCTGTCTTTAGATTTTGCTAAGATGTCATCAACATAATCTTCCATAATGGTATGCATCATGTCATGAAAGATTGTGGTCATAGCTCTTTGGTAAGTTGCTCCAACATTTTTGAGGCCAAAGGGCATCACATTCCAGTAGTATGTACCCCACGAACAAGTAAAAGCAGTCTTCTCCTAGTCTTTTGCACAATCTTGATCTAATTATAGCCAAAAAAACCATCCATTAATGATAACATCTCATTCCCAGCTATCAGATCAACAATAATGTCAATATTTGGTAGAGGAAAGTCATCTTTTGGGCAAGCTTTATTAAGATCTCAAAAATCAATACAAATCCAGATAGACTTGTCTGGTTTTGAGATGGGGATGGTATTTGAAATCCACTCAGCATAATCAATAGCCTGAATGAATCCAACATCTAAGAGCTTCTTCAATTCTACTTTAACCATTAGTGCAATGTGTGGGTGCATCTTGCAGAGCTTCTGCTTAACTGGTTTTACACCTGGTCTGATAGATAAATGATGCATAATGAGATTCAGGTCCAGCCCAGGCATATCAACATAGGACCAAGCAAAGTTGATTTTTTTCTCTTTGAAAAATTTTGCAAAAGCTTCTTTCTCTAATTCTCTCAAGGATGCTGCTACTTTGAGGATGCGTGGAGACTCTTCTATTCCAATGTTAAGAGATATTGTTGGTTCTATAAGAATGGAAGATTGCTCTTCATATAGATAATTGGGAAGAGTGTCAATCCTTCCATTGTCAGGTGCCTCAAAGAGGTTTTCACCATCAGATGCATCTTTTCTTTTTACTATTTTTGGATCTAATACTGCCACTGAGTGGTTTTCACCATTAGATCTGTTGATTATTTTTATATTTTTATGACTGAAAGGATTGTCACTCTCTCCAAAGTAGGCCATGTCATTGAGTTCTATTGGGAATCCTGACTTGTGATCCCTTGGTGTTAAATTATCCCTAATTCTGAGATAGTCAATGATGGCATCATCATTATGGAAGACATCAAGTTTTGGATGATCGGGAGAATCCCAATCGATAAGTTCAGGATGTACAAGGGGCATTGGATCATTTGGGTTAGTTTCAAAGGTAGAGATGGTATTGATGGAAAATTTGTCAAGGTTTATGATGGTATCAGTGAGGTATATTTCCATACTCTCATCTGATTCATCTATCACAAGATAAAGCTCACTTTCCTCACAATCAACAAAAGTAGTATCACGTGGGACTAATCCGAGTGAGTCAGTCCTTGAACTCTCTCCCTCATGGTAATCATTACTATAGTGATGGACAACATCAACTCCTATCTCTTTAGTACAATTAGATAATGAATCCCATTCATAATCATTTAAGTCAGAATCATCATTATCCCCAAGTCTATCAATAATTCTTTGTGCTATCCTTTGTTTCTCTAGATCTACATACATACCATGTTTTCAAAACTGTAAGGCAGGGGCTTTAGATGTCTCATGAAAAGGTGTGATCTTTGCTTTTCCTTTTGGTTCTTTTGGTCCTTCTCCTTTATACCCTAATCCTGTGGTATCTCTTTGATAATTGGGATTTTGTAAAATTGGTCTTATAACACCTTCTCTTTGTAACCCTATAGGTCCAGCACCTTGGTATCCCATCTTTTGTAGCAAAGTATACCCTTTACCACAGACATCAGGTGATATATATTCATGTTTGATATCCTCTTCATTTTTCTATGACTTAAGAAAATGATTAGCATTACGCTCAGCTACCTCTTTGGATATTGTGCATTGTGTCATAAACAAGTGTTGAAAGGGGGTTCTGATTGTTGTTTAGTGATCAAAGATCTACCATATGATCTAGGAGATAAAGGTAACTCTATGATGCAAAGCGCTTCACCTAGAGTGCATTCCCCCATACTACTTTATTTTATGTCTATCTTGATCCCATTTGATTTAGAAGTTGATGCTATATTACTAGGATCAATAGGTGTAGTTGTAGAAGTTCCAATATGATTATAAGGTACCAAAGAATCAGATGTCTTCACAGTGTTACAATACTGGAAAGGATTAGTATCTCCTTTGATAGTGATCTCCTAACCATTATGAGGGAATTTCAAGCACTGATGATAAGTTGATGGCACAGCTTGCATGGAATGAATCCATGGTCTTCCCAAGAGAATGTTATAAGCAAGATCCATGTCAAGAACTTGGCAAGGTACATCTTTGATTATAGGACCAACTCTGATAGGAAGAACAAAAGATCCCTTGGATGACCTCTCTTCTTCATCATAAGCTTTTATTGTGATTTTCTTCTTTGGATCTATAGCATTTCATAAAATCCCAATGCAAGGACTAATTTCAATGTGCATATATTCAAGCCAACTCCTCCATCTATTAGTACTCTCTTGATTTTGTGACTCTGTACAAGGACTTCGATATGTAGGGGACCATTATGAGGTTGGGTAATAGCTAAATCATCATTTTCAGTGAAGGATAGGTAATGTGGGGTTGTTAAATGTCCCACCATAGCTTGAAATTGATCATGATCTAGATTTGTGGGGACTTGGGTCTCTAAGAGAGATTTTTCAAGGATATCTTTGTGAGACGGAGATAGACGCAAAAGCTCTAAGATGGATATCTGGGTAGGTGTTTTCTTGAGTTGTTCCAAAAGATTGTACTGGTTGGAAATATTTGGTGTAGACTTTGGGACATAAACAGACTTGTTTTGAGAGGTTCTTGGTTTAGATGAGACTCCTTGAAGAGTAACCTTGGATTGAGCATGAGTAGTAACATGGACTGGTTGACTCTCTGATTTTTCCTTTATGGTAATGACATTGGCATAGTACTTAGAAGGATGACATTCAGAAATATTACCAACATATCTATAGGGTGTAGTATTATAATTGGCTTGATTGTCACCCTTAGTGTTGGAAGAACCTCCTTTTTCATGCTCAAGAAGTGGATCTTTGAAAGTCGTATGTGATTCATTCAAGGTATGTCCGTCAACACCAATTTCACCACTTGCAATTAGGTATTGAATTACATTTTTGAGTCTTTGGTAGTCATTGGTTTTATGTCCTTTTCCTCATTGAAATTCACAATAATCATTACCATTCCACCAAGAAGTTTTCACTCTAGATTCAAAATCTTTCATTTTAGGAAGTGTAATGAGTTTCTTTTTGATTAACTTCCATAATGCTAATTCGAGAGATTCCCCTCAAGGAGTAAAATTTCTTCAAGGTGACATAAAAGGCAATCTTGGTTTAGATGAATCTTTGTTGGTGTTTGGATTTGCTGATTGATTGTTGTAGGTAGCTTGAGTAGCATTGGCCTGACTTGTGAGATTTAGAAGGGGTTGTGTTGGTTTGACATTACGATTATCAACAATCCCATCATTGACAATGTTTTTGTTTTTATTCTAGAATTTGGATTTGTCATTGTTATAATTGTTGGGATTGGAATTTGAGGACCCAGCATTGTCTTTGGAATAAATTTTTATCTCACCTTTTCTGACCATGGCTTCCTCAATCTTGATACCATTTTCTATGAGCTTATTGAAGTTTGGTGGACATTGTAATTGTAACCTATAACTCATCTCTGGTGTAAGGTTATGTGCAAAGATATCCATCTTTTCTTGTTCAAGAATCATTCATGGATATTTGGCAAACAATTGATGCCATCTTTGCAAAAAAGTAAGGAAGGGTTCTCCATTCTTTTGATGTGCATTGTAAAGATCAAGCATAGTGACTTCATGTTTGATGTCATATGAATAATGAGTCACAAATTTGTCAAGAAGCTCATTGAAATATTTGATGCCTGGGGGTAGTTTGGAGAACCATTCCATGGCTTGTCCTCCTAAACTTCATGGAAATACTCGCATAAGATAAGTGTCATTGTGAGTGACTTCAATACAAGCAGCATAAAACTCATGAATGTGGTCTTGTGGATCTGAATTCCCTTTGTATTTGTCAAATTTTGGTACCTCAAAATGAGGAGGGAATGGAATCATTGCTAAATTCTTATCAAAAGGATAAGGACATATATCATCCAAGGAATACTTCTTAGTTGATGATCCAGTTTGAATGTCACGGATTTGTTGTTAAAGCATCTGGATTTTTTGTAGAATGGGATCCAAAGATAACATGTTTCTGTGAGTGTTTTGGGAAACATTTTGTTGTTGAGTATCCTGAGAAGCATTGGATTGCTGATTATTTTGAGAGGCATTTTTTTGTTGGTTGCTTTGAGAAGTATTGTTTTGTTAGTTGTTTTGGGAAGCATTGGATTGCTGATTGGTTTCCTTTGCTCCATGAGTATCTTGAGAACCACTAGGGATTTCTTGATTGTTTGTATTAGGTGGTTCTCTAAGATGGGAAACATCAAAATCAATTGGTAGTTTCACTCCTTGTTGAGCAAGCATGAGGAAATACATCTCTCTATCCATGTCTAGGAGTCTTTCCATGACATTGTAAAATCTAGGATCTTGTGTAGCATCCCTAAGTTCTTGATCTGTGGGTTCCTCTTCAGATGTAAAAAGTGAAGTTTTCTTAGGAATTCTAGACCAAGGATTTTCTTCATTGCTTTTATTTCCTTCCATCTTGTCTAGGGATTATGAATCAATGATTTGTTTAAGTTTCTAAGATTGAGTTTGAACCATAAAATGTGAAAATTAATTTGTGGGATGAAAGATTTTTTATGAAAAGATATGGAAAGAGTGTTTTATAGAAAAGATATTGAAAAGTGTTGAAAAGTGATGAGACAAATCTTGATAAAAATCTAAGTCAATAGGAGGTATAGATCTCACTATGATATGAAAAAGAAAAATCAAGAGATAGTAACCTAAGTAAGTTTGATTGAGGATGATAGATCCTAATAGGATAAACTCGCGAAGATCAAAATCTGATAGATAAGGTGATGTTTCAACACTAAATTTGGAATTTCAGAAGATTAGAAGGAATGGTTTGATGACTTTTGGTGAAGGAAGGATAATGAAAATTGATGAAAATGGTCAAACTAAAGATCAGAGGTTTGTGTAATGCGAATGTTTTTCTAGAATCTTACTAAGGATGAAAATGGGTATCCAAAAAAGTAATTGTGAAACTTTGAAAACTTGTGGAAATGCTTGTTGTTGTATAGGCATAGCGACAAATGCACAGGCCAGTTTGTTGAATGCACAATGAAATGAAACAAATGCGCAACAATTATGAACTGATGCATGTGAAAATTAATAGATGTGTAGGATAGTGTAACAGATGCACAGGAAAAGTGTATGAATGCACAAGTTTTTGTTTTTGATGGATTGGAACCGCAAGATTTGGAATTTTTTTATTTTCTGATGTTTTTGGTTTTTGGCAAAGGTAAAATGCATAAACACACACACGCAAGATAGAAATGATTTTATTCTAATTGTTCTAGTATGAATGCACAAACACACTTACAATCCTAAGGTTGGCAAGGACAGTATCTATTGAATCCCCACTAGGATAATAAAATCCAGCCACGTAAATCCATAGCGGATAGCCTAGGAACTTGGAGGCATGGGCTCCTGCTTACAGTGCACTCACTTCTTAGGCACACCAAGTTTTGAATTCAATGGGTCATTACTTCCCAAAGAACTGTTATCTCTACTATGAACCATGAGTAATGTGGGGTGTCTTCATGGGCTTGGGTGACCCCTTGAGCTAGCAAATAGAAGATTTTTGGCCACTATACAAAATTATTTAATAAGGACATATGTTCAGGTGGTTGTGATCAAGTCATTTTCCCAATTAAGGGGGCTCTCCCAATCCTTTCAAAGAAAGGATTTCACCTCTACTAAGTAGGACTTTAACACACCACTGGTGTACTAGAGGATATTTTGGTTGCCACAACGAATTCACACCTGTCTAATGTGAGACTAATCACACTAGCATTTTTTATATACCAATTTGGAAGGGCTTGGCTTTAGCCTGTTACCAGCTAGGTCATTCATTGGGGTGAGTACCTCTTTTCCCACCAAAGACCACCCTCTAAAAATTATAATAGTTTCTCTTACATCCAAGGTCCACGAATGGCAAGGGGAGAGGATACGTTGTTATAATTTTGGGATTACAAATAGCTATTAAGAAAGACACAATAGACACTTAATCTATGCTAAAGAAGACACACAAATCAAAAACATGTTGTATTTAAAGCCCAAACAAGGTTATAGTTTATTTTTCAAAACCCCTTAAGAATCATGCAAACAAACTTGTTAGAAATTTAGCAATGGGGTCTTCAAAATAACGTCCTGCAAAAATAGCCTAGAGACTACCAGAACGAATAGAATCTTGTAAAAGGTTAGCTAAAATCAAAACTAATCAAAAAACTAAATTTTACTACAATAATTAACAAATACGCAGAACAGTGAGGTTAATGTGCAGCAAGTCTGGATTTATGCGCAGAATGTATGAATGCACAACAAAATGAAATATATGCACAGTGAGATGGTGTAAATGCGTAGAAAGAACTAATGTGGAGTATAAAATGTTAAAATCATAGAAACTTAAGGTAAATGCATAGGAAAATTAAAAAGATAGATTGCAAAAAATGCCAGAATGGATGCGTAGCAGAAATGGATGTATGCGCAGGAATCAGGTACAAATGCGCAGAAGTGACCTATAGAAAAATCTGCACATAGAAAACTAAAAATAGAATGTTAAAAATGTGGGTTACCCCACGGTGGGTGCCAAAAATGTATGCAAATTAGATGTCTAACTACTCTAAATGATAAATTAACTATTCTAAGATTAATAAATCAAACTAATTAGCAAACAACAATGAAGAATACACTAAAAATGAAGCTAAAACAAGGTTTTACCTTCACCTACCATGTAGCTTGTCTCCATTTCCCTCCTAGCCTTGATTTCTTGAGGATGTTGAGCTCTCATATTTCCAAATGAAGCCTCTTGCCCAAGATGATACCAAAGTGTGGAGATTGATGATGAATGTATGCAAAACTAAAGCCTAATTATGCAAATATGGTGAATGAGATGCTCTTGAAATGCTTGATTACTTGATTGCTTGAATGCTTGATTGCTTATTGCTTGAATGCTTGATTACAAAATACCTATTAGCTCACAAAGGGGAAATGAGGCTCCTTTTATAGAGTTTTGGAGGATCTAAGCCTAGGTGGCACAATCCTACGGTGGAGAATGAAAGGTGGAAGATCCTAGGGCTAGGATTGACTTGGTTGAAGGAGTTGAGAGAAAGGGGGATGTAGTTGGAATGTGAGAGGAAGAATAGGGATGATGTTCCTCTCACATTGACATGGAGGAGAACAAGGTGGAAGGGAAAGACACATGTCGAGTGTCTCACAAAGACCAAAGAGAGGAAGAGGGAAGGACTTTTTCCTCATGAGGACTCTTGACACAAGTGTCCCATGAGTCACCTTTGACCCTTAGAGGTGGCTTGAGAAGCCCCTTAGGAATAGGGCATGTCTCTTGACTTGGTTTAAGAAAGGACATGTGGTCATGAGACCAAGTCCTATGAGGCCACATAGCCCTTAAGAATACGACATGTGTGGGTGAGGATAATTACCAATAAATAATTAATAATAATTATTTATTTTAGCCAAAGTGATGTGTCGAGTGACTAGGTAGGTGAGGTGGACTAGGGAACTTAGTCATATTTAGGTGATTGTGTATTTAATTAAATCACTTTAATAAGGCTAATTAGAAGACTTAGGATAGAGGAATAGACTATAATGAATTTACTAAATAAATTGAATAATCTATTTAATAAATAGAGGAAATAATTATTAATTAAATAATAAATATTTAATTAATTTATCAAGTCAATATCAATTAAATAATAAATATTTAATTAATTAATGAAGCCATGTTTAAGTGTATACAGACATAAAGGCAAAAGATGAATTAGCTGAGAAGGAGCTAACTGAGAAGCTAGCCAAAGTAACAACTGAGCCTGATACTTTCAAGGTTTACTATCAAAGGTTGAATCACCTAATGGGATTGAAACATGAGTTAAGGAAAGAGGAGAATAAAATCAGGATGAAACTCATGGAGTTGCAAATATTTTTTATACCATAGATTGATTCACTATAGAAATGTATTCATAAAGCTAAAAAGATAGTGAACACCCTTGATGTAAGTGTTATGGATAGCATGATAAGTCTTGCAATTGATAATGGTGAACACTTTGTGTTGTTGCAAATAATAAAGGAGTCATGGAATGCATCACTTAAAGATGCACAAGAGAGGAATAAATATATATTTTTATAAGATCCCTCCAACGGATAAATAGTAAGTAATTTTGTTTTGGCATTTTTGTTAAAAAAGGGGGATATATATAATAAAGGAGGATATATAGTATTGTGAAAGGATAATTTTATATGTAAAGGAGAAGGATAGATATGTATATAGGGATTATTACTACAAGGAGAGTAATGAGCAAAGAATATTGAGTAATTGGATACATGGTCAAATTTTGTTAAGGACACAAAATTTTGATGACTTTGAAGTTTTTAACAAAGATACCAAACTAATGCCAAAGGGGGAGATTGATACTCCTATAGATTTATTTTGTCACCATTAGTTTTAATTAAGTCATAATTATTTTCAAAGTCATCCGGTAAAGAAGGAAAGTCAAGTCGGTAAAGAAAATAAGCTAGTTGGTAAAGAAAAAGGCAATTTTGATAAAGGCAATAAGGAACAAACACTGAGCAAGGTAGAGTAAGGTAGTCTGAGTACTGAGCATTGAGTAGTACCATGTTACAATAGTTATTGAACTGAGAGAACATACATGATACCAAGAAGAAGAAAAATATATTACCGAGCAGTAAAAGCCGACAAAAGAATAATCTATAGATACATTAAATGTGGACACCAAGCATAAAACATTTTACAAATCTTGAGGAGATTGTTTGATGGAACATTAAAGGTTTAAATATAATGATTATGCATGATTACAAGGTAAGATCCACCAATAAGAATTAAATATAATATACACATTGGAGATGTAACCAATGCTAGCATCGCTTAAGGTGATGATTTTATATTGTTTCCATCGCTTCTAGAATTGAGTATAAAATGGATCATAGTGTGAAAATCAAAAAGAGAGAGAATGTGTGTATGCAAAGAATAATTTGTACGAAGCATGTGATGAGTACAGAAGCCACTGAGTAACAGAGTAGTAAGAACATAGTTGTGAATGTGATATAAAGTTGAAGTTACTGAGTACATAATTGATATTGTGAGTAAAGTAAAATATGAGGTAAATTATTATTGAGCATATTGAATCTGAATGACATGTCGATGCAAGTATTACAAACAAGTTTATGTACTTAATATTATGTAATTAGAATTGTAAAATCTCTTAACCAAGTAGATCCTAACAGGTCTTATATTGTAAATCCTTTAACAGGGTACATCTCTTAGATTTGAGTTGTCAAATCCTTTAGCAAGGTATACTTAATTAGTCTTTAGACTCTTAATAGAGTTAATACTCTTAACTGGGTAAGCTATTAGAAATAGCTAACATTGTAGCTCTAACCGAGGAAGCCTTTTACTATAGTAGTGCAGTGTTGTGGGTATCATCCCCACCGTAGTTTTTTCCTCTAACCAAGGATGTATGCAAAAACAAAAATCATGGTATTATGAGTTATGTTTCATGATATTATTTTTTATGTTATCATATGCAAAGTTATGAACTTGGTGAATGGTTAGAAAGATAGATAAAAGTTTTTGGAGTATTGATTTACCCCTCCCCTCTTAGTACTTAACTTTCCATAAATTAATCCAACACCCTTTGGGTCCCTCTCTATGGAGGATAAGTGAAAAATCTCAAGGATTAAAAATCCCAAGAAAACTTTAGACTCTACTCCAATGTCTCCAATTCATCCTTTATAAGGCATGAATAATGATGTGGACATGGGAATCCATGTCAATATTCATGTTTTGATGGGGAAAGATAATCCAACAAACAAGGGGTCCTCTATTTTGGAAAATTCAAACAATGGTAGTTATATAAAAAAAATGATGAAGAAATTGAATGTTATTTATTCATGGATTATGGAGGAAATCAATGGTTCAAAAACAAAACCTCTCCTAGTTATAAGTTGGATAGTATCATGGTTAGTACCCAAACTCTTGCCAAAGATATTAGTAATTTTAAAGGTGGACCATGAGAAGCATATAAACAGACTTGAGGATACCGAGAATACTATCTAGGAGAAAATTAAGGTGGTGGTAGCTATGAGTAATACTCTTTGAACACCTCTACTAAAGTCCTAATGAAATTAAGAAGGTGGAGGTACTACAAGCCTTGGATAAAGGCTCTCTTGGTTCACCTTCGGTTAGTATCAAGTTGATCAAAATTTCTCATTATAAGGATTAAGGGTGTGTTAGGCATGTGGATGTTGTCACAAAGAAGGTGGACAAGGATACTTTACCTAGGCCTACTACTAGACCTAGAAGTAAGGACAAGGGTGTTACCCCAATTGATAGTATTGTTAGTAGGATTAAGATTATAAAAAAGGAATTTATCTATAAGAATGAAAGCCTAGTTAAAAATATGTAGGTTGTGTTGGGGTGTTGTTCCCCTATTTTTCATCTATTTAGTTAGAAATTGTTTAGCGTTTGGAACTAACTTCTTGTTGATGATTGTATCTGCCTATATTTTCTGATGTATTTGTAACTTGGGATTCTGGTACTTGTAAAATAAGTTTTCCTTAATAAAAAATAGTCATGAAACACAAGGAATGCCAAATTTATGTGGAAATCCCTTTTAAGAGAAAAACCATGGAGGATATTATTCTCAAATATAAGAACACTAGTTAAGGTGATTTTTACAGAGAAAGGATCACTGCCATGGTCTCATTACCAAAGGAATCAATATTCAAAGAGAGATGAGTCACTGTCAGATAAGAAAGATAAAAGAGAATAAATCCACCACGGATAAGAAAAACCAACTCAACCAACTAATCTTCATTTCACTAATAGATAACCCATAAATCTCTACTCTATTCACAAATACTATTCACTACAACTCAACCAACAAGGGAGAGAGATCCTCTTCCATATGTCCTCTTTGTATAAGTACAAACTTGTAGAAAGGTCTACATAAGTATACAAATTCCACTCTTCACTTTCTCAACTAGAGATAATCCATAATGATTTTTCCTTTATTTATATCAATCTATAACTTGTGAGGTCTCTTATAGTTGGTGAGGAAAATAGTTGAACATAGTTTGAAATAGGTCAACACTAATCATTCACGTAGTGAAGAGGAATGAGAAGTATACCATAACACATTATTTCTAGGACAAAAAAATACCAGATCATACATATTAAATTCCATATTGCATTAACTGAGAAAAAATAATGAATGGTAAACACCAAAGGTCAGCCAAACCTAGAGTAAAAACACCATCAAACTTTGTATCCAAGTCTTTGAAATAAACAATCTAGTCCCAACTAGAAAATAAATGAAGCTAAGGACATCTTAATATTTCATTTCTAGGAGTGCACCATTAGAAATATTCATGTGGAGAAATGTAAAGCATGCATTTCTATAGAATCAAAAATTGTATACCCCTACTTGCAATTTAGGCCACACTTTTGTAACCACTTTAGTGTTTATTCCCTTGGCATTTGTTTAGGTCTATTTAAGCCCTTTAATTATCCTTTTTACCCTTGGGACAAAGTCCTTGTTTGTTTCTATATTTTAGTATCTATTTTGCATTAATTTCATGTTATCCTTGCCACTCACCATGTTTGATAATGATTCATTTAGACACAAGTCCACCATGTAGATGTTTGTGTTCCACACACTCATTTGCCAACATATTAACGTTTAATTATTGGTATTTTGCATTCTTTCTATTAGGACCTATAAAAAAAATTAAGAATTTTCCCTTACCTTGTGTTGTAAATTTTGAAATTTGACTTGATGAAGTTTCCCATGGTATTTTTTCCTTTGTTTTATAAATCCTACATTTTTCACTATTATTAGTCCATGTTTGCAGGTCAAACAAGTCAAGTGTCAATTTCATTTTGTGTTAGTCACGTAGTCACAACTTGAGGAGAGTCTTGGTATTTAGAAGTTGTGGAGTTGTGAGTGGTTGAGATTGTGATTAATCACAATGTTGTTGAAATTATTTTATTTAATTATTTGAGGTTGTGAGGTTACAAGTGGTCATAAATTTATATGATCTCGAACCCTCTATAGTTATAGGACTAGGCAGCTAGTATTTATGAGCCTGCGAGTGAACTTTAAAGGTTAATCAAGTTGCACCATTGCAATGGTTATGTGGAAAGAAAGTGTTTGGGTTGTGAGTGTGCAAGGACATAAAAAGTGGTAGTATTAGGCTAACATGATGGTTATACTCTAATGTTATCACAACCTCATAGGGTTTCTTTCCATTCCGTGATTATGGATGTGAGCATGTGATAAGCTTCCATGCAAAAAGGAAAAGGATAGTGAAGATAAATTTTGTTGGACGATCATATAAATTAGTGGAAATCTTATTGGGAAACTGCAAATTTGTGACTGAAACTATGGCAAGTAAAAGTTGCTAATGATTGCTTCCTTATGTGGATAAAAAGTAAATAGTTGTGATGCTTCAAGTTGATCCATAAAAGTGGGTATGGTATGATGCCACATGTTTGTAGTGGTTAGTGAAACAAAGTGCTTCAAGCTATGACCTTGCAAAGTGATGACACTTAGAAATTATGAAAATTAAGGAATAAATTTGGTCATTTGTTGTTTCATTTTAGATGGTTGGCATAGGTGGAAAATATAAAATAACCTGGTAGATAAGATAGAAATGGGGCTTGATGTGATACTCTTAAAGTTACAGATAGCTTTATCAAATATATGGAGCTCATAAAATCTCTTCATTGGTAGGAAAGTGTAAGTGGTTTTTGTTTCAAGTAACTTCCATACACAAACTGCTTGTATTCTGGTGATAAAAGGCTATTGTCATTTTTTATCCCAAAAATTTTTGATAAGATTTTAAGATATGTTGTCCTTCAATAGAGTTTGGTTATCCATAAGTTAGAAAAAATGGCTACTCCAAAAAAATTGGATGATTTCTGGAACATTGCCAAATTTGTTAGGGTGTGGTTAGAGGAGGAAAATTGGGATAAAATAAAGGAGTATAATGTGATGGTGGCCAGAGGGATATTAAAAGTTTGATGCATAGCTTGAGGAATATTAAAATGAGTGAACAGTGTGGAAGACTAGTTCTAATCTAAGTCACCTGTCATAATCTACAAGGCTAATACCTTGATGTATCTTCGAGGTTGCATGCAAGATAATAAACGTGACATAGAGGGGGAGTGTTGTGCCTTAAAGTCTTTTGGTTTCCATTAATGGGTATCAAATGCCTTATTGGTTTACAATGTGTTTCAAAATCATAGACACGAGTCTACTCTACAATGACAACACTAATCTCAAGCTGATATTATCAAGGCTCCTGAACATAATGTCTTCATACAAAACATTTTGATTTCAAATAACAAGAAGTTGCAGAACTGGAGTGGTTATGAACTAACCAACTTAGTTAGGATATTTCTTTCTATAACAATTTTTTTAAAGAAGAATCACATTGTTAAAAAAATGACCTGAAGCTTGTTGCATTCTAATATATATATTAGAATCACATGGTCGTAGAGGGTCAATTTTTTCTAAAAATTCTTTTTGAGTCTATACATAGTAGTTTTCTTTGAGTTATAGATTACAGTTAGAATATGACTATTGTAATAGTTTCATTGCTATGAATAATAAAAGACTAGTTAGTGCAGGTTAACTATTGTCATCATGGAATTGTGTCTAGTTTTGTGTACTTAGGCGATTTGAATTGAATGTATCAAGTATTCTCAATTCATTTAATCAAATGTTTTTGTAGTTGTGTTTCTTCAACATTGTTCTCTTTCAAGGAAAGGGCTAAGTTACCTTGTTTGAATAGAAATCATCTTAAGTGATTGTATTCATACTTATAAAAATTTGAAATATCAAGGATATTGAATTTTGTCCTCATATTTGTTTTGTGTTATGTAATACATGTTACTAGGTCTCTTCCAAGGGAAGACTAAAATTTTTAGAACAAGTACTAATAAGTTTGAATACTATGTTAGGAATGAATATTGAATATGTCCTATGGGGGAGTATTTGAGTTGTTTTGTAGCAGTTGTATGTTGCATTCATGACTATGTTTGTCATTGATGTTAACACATTGATCTAGGGTATGTGCAAGATCATGAGGGGCCAAACTATGCCCTTAAGTGGCAATGAAAAATCAGCAAATCAGGGTTAGTCAACTTGACGTGAAAATTTGAACTAGCTATCAACCTAATACAAAAAAGTTGTAAGAATAGAATCTGTAGTAAATTGAATGTAGTTTCTAAACTACTAGGCCTTTTCTATAAAAAAAATTAATATAATTGGTGAAAAGTATAGATTTCAATACAGCAGTACAAAAATTTTAGGAAAAAAATAAGTAGGTGTATGTCTGACCACCTTAATCATCATCAAATGATAATACTTTTTTATAAGATTTAATATATATAAGTAGTAGACTCATGCCCGGATGTGACACATTTTTTTGTAATTTTATTCCTAAAAAATAATTAATTATGAATTTTCTACTACAACATTTTTAGAATAAAAAAAATCCTGTGTCTGACCACCTTAACTCATTCAAAATTTTACAAAATTCAATTTTTATTTTTTTTCCTTATAGTAGGCAAAGCATAGAATGTGATGCATTTTTTGGATTTCAAAAATGTTATACCATCTAAAAGTTATAGTCATTTTTCAATTAGTATATAAATCAGCACTTTAGAGGTAACTCAATTAGAAAATAACTAATAATTACTTACCAAATTCAAAATTTGACAGCAATTATATCGATAGAAAGCTGATAATCTCCTTAAAATACCCTTTTCATTTCATTAAATTTGGGTGAAAAAAAAGTCATCAGCTACATGGTCGAAGTCTGGAACTCAGAGAAACGGGGGAAAAACATATTTTTGTGACATTTGAAGAGTTGACCAGGTAGGTTCGGTGCACAACGCAATACTGAGCCTAATCGGGTACCCAAAAATCCTGACAGAATATTGAATTTTAAATTTTCCCTCCCCTTTCTCCCTCTTAATTTATTTCCAACCCCTTTCTCCCTCCAATTTCTCCACACTTCAATATATTATATATCAAAAATTATATATTAGATTATATATTATATATATTAAATATTACATAATATATATTATATATTAAATATTATATAATATACATTTTACATTAAATATTATATAATATATATTAATATTAAATGTTACATTATACATCATATATTATATATTAGTTTATATGTATTATATATTAATATGTATTTTACAATATATCACATGATATCTTCATATTTAAATTGTATGTAATATATATTTTATATTATAATATATATATATATATATATATATATATATATATATATATATATATATATATATATATATATATATATATATATATATATATATATATATATATATTAATATATATTAATATTAAATGTTACATTATACATCATATATTATATATTATTTTATATGTATTATATATTAATACATATTTTACAATATATCACATGATATCTTCATATTTAAATTGTATGTTATATATATATATATATATATATATATATATATATATATATATATATATATATATATATATATATATATGTATATATATATATATATATGTATATATATATATATATATGTATGTATATATATATATATGTATGTATATATATATGTATATATATATGTATATATATCTATATATATATATATGTATATATATATATGTATACATATATATGTATACATATATATGTATATATGTATACATATATATGTATATATGTATACATATATATGTATATATGTATACATATATATGTATATATGTATACATATATATATGTATACATATATATATATATATATATATATATATATATATATATATATATATATGTATACATATATATATATACATATATATATATATATATAGATATATATATATATATATATGTATGTATGTATACATATATGTATATATGTATACATATATGTATATATATATACATATATATATATATGTATACATATATATATATATGTATACCTATATATATATATATGTATACCTATAGATATACATATGTATAGGTATACATATACATATGTATATGTATACATATATATATATGTATACCTATATATATATATGTATACCTATAGATATACATATGTATAGGTATACATATACATATGTATAGGTATACATATACATATGTATATGTATACCTATACATATGTATATGTATACCTATACATATGTATATGTATACCTATACATATGTATATATATATATACATATATATATGTATACATATATATATATGTATGTATACATATATATATGTATATATACATTTATATGTATATATACATATATATATGTATACATACATATATATATATGTATACATATATATATATATATACATATATACATATATATAAAATATATATTACATACAATTTAAATATGAAGATATCATGTGATATACATATACATATACATATACATATATATATATACATATGTATGTATATATATATATATATATATATATATATATATATATATACATATGTATATGTATATATATGTAGATGTATATATATGTATATATATATATGTATACATATATATACATATATGTATATATGTATACATATATATACATATATGTATATATGTATACATATACATATGTATATATATATATATATATATACATATACATATGTATATATATATATATATATATATATATATATATATGTATATGTATATATATATATATATATATGTATATGTATATATATATATATATATATATATATGTATGTATGTATATACATATACATATACATATACATATGTATACATATACATATAGATATGTATACATATCTATATGTATGTGTATACATATCTATTATGTATATGCTATACATTATGTATATGTT